>JANHGB010045319.1:0-52530 GCA_026283785.1 Coracopsis vasa | reverse complement strand
GGTGGGAAAGGGGGGTTGGCAAGTACATTTCCTCTAAAGATTTTAGGGACTATCAGAGTGCCTGCAAGTGCTATAAAGTAGGAACTGAGAGAATCATGTAAAAAATACTATTGGAAGTGACCTCAAAAAGTCATTTATGCCAACTCTCTACCCTGCAAAGTAGAAACAACTGTTCTTATTGGGCACAAAGGTTTGATTTGCATCTTTATTAACCTGAGTGCTCTTACTGGTGACCTTTCTGTACTGGCTTAAACGTTTTTCACAGTGCACCGAGATTTTTAAAAAGGCACATCTTTTATTAAGCTAGGTGCACTTTATTTTGTTTGTAGATGGCATAAATACTGTCTGAAATGGCAGTGCCATGTGTGTGGAACTCCATCTTTTATTGTTAGTAATCTGACAGTGCTCCATAGAGAGGAAAGGAGGAGGAAAAAAGATCTGACAGAATTCACTAACAAACCTGAAATCTTTGTTGATCTACTTTGTTTGCATCTCAGTGCTGTGTTGAAAGAACATTTTAAAAAAATTTTAAAATTACCACCAGAAGTCTGGCTAAGAGAAGAATTTCATTCAATTTTGAATCGTTTTTATTCTTTTTCTCTTGGCTTCTGGAAGTGGCTATCCAGGTTTAAGTGTCTGCAGTGTATTTTTGGCATAGAAGACTTGTATGTGTTGACTTTTAATGTACCAATCTTTGAGACTGCCAGGCTCGCCTTCTGGGGAAATTTTATATAATTGGAGTGTCACATGAAGTGTGTTGCTTTTTTGCTAAATTCCTTTAAAGTCGTTGAAATTTCCCTCTTTTATTTCTGACGTTCTTTCATTTCATGTCATAAATAACACTGAACTTGCTGAATTGCTGCCCGTGAATTGCTTCAAGACATGATGAGCAGAACCAAAAGGAGAGTGAGAGAGGATTTATTCAAACTTGACATTAACATGAGCAAGTGGCACTTTGAGGCACTGCCCTAAATAAATACCAGGAACCCCAAAGCATTTACAAGAATTACAGAACTGATGTGCTACTTTAAAGCCATCCCGAATGTAAGCAGAATCAGAAAGCATGAAAGCATCAGATCGGAATCAGAATCATCAAATCAGAATCAGAAAGCATCTTTTTAGCATGAAAGACAAAAGGTTAGCAGTACTGCTGGTTTGTGACAGAGATTTAAACACCCAAGCACACAGACAGCAGTGTTACCATTGTTAAATGTGTATGTAATACAGTAATTTTGCATGTTACAAAAAATCCGTATCTTTGTATTCTCAGAAATATAGGGACATTTTATCTGAAAGGCACATCAGAGCTATAACCCTTTCTTCTCATCATGCCCACATGCTTTTGACAGTGGAAAAAGGATGCGCTGAGCAGATGAAGAGGGATTTATTTGTCTGCAGGGGGAACATTCTTCAATAATTATAACTCCTTTTAAGTGGTTGTTTGGAAATAACATCTCTGAAATGAGATTGTGAAGTTGTTTTAGCCAGGGCATATATCTGGCAGTGACTCATTCAAACACTGTTTACAATGGCATTTCATGAAGTCTGCAGTCCTATTTTGCTGACAATTGCAACCTGTAAAATGCTGGGACATACTGTAGGGTTTTAAGAAAATGTTTTGCTCTTACACCTGCCAGGACATTTGGGGCCCTGTTCCCTTTCTTCAGGATGTCTGTAACTTCCATATATAATCAATAGGAATTGCTCATATCCTGTGCTAGGAAAATAAGGCCTTGTAAGCCGATGTGTTAAACCCTGTTGTCTAAAGAGCAGTGTATGAATAAAAATATCCAGCTTTTTCAGTATTGGTAGCTGGTTTTCCTTCTCCTCAGTAGCCCTTCCATGGTTAATTTTACATACTAAAGGTCTGAGTCTGCATCATTTTCAACCAGTGTGAGATTTAACTTTAATTTAAGTGTGGGAAGGACTGGCCTTACTGAGAAAATGTGGGTGACTTCATAACTTTCCTCCCTCGTTGTAAGGTGGGAAAATAAGGTTTATAAGACATTTGCTTTCCGGATATTATAAATGTGCTCTTGAGGCATTTCTGTTACTGTCATGGCAAGGTGTACATCATAAAGATTTGTAAAAGAAGCTGCGTATCCAAGCTCCACAGAGACTTAATAATGGTAAGGTCCCAGAGCATAATTGTTTCTCTGTATTGCATTAGAAAGCAAAGCATTCCAGTGACTTTCTCCTTATGAAATCCGGAGAGCGTGCCTCTATAGAAGTGTAAATATTTTTCTCCAAGACATTTCGAGTTTCACATGCTGTTGAGAGTTGTTTTTCTTTTTTCTAGTGTGAGAAGGCCTGCATATTCAAAACATTTTCAGGCTTGCTGTGTAGTTTAGCTAAGGGTGGGTGTATCTCACAGAGCTTGAGGTTTGGGTAACACTGCCAACTATTTCTGGGTTCACGTGGTTCATTTGTCTAGTTGAAGCCTGAAAAAACACTTCTCCTGTGTTTCATTTGTGGAGTTTTTCCTCTTTTCAGTTTGTTTTTGTTTGTTCTGTTTCTTGTTTTGAGTTAGGATTTCTGCTCTGTGCTCAAGTTGGAACATCACCTTATGAAAGATCATGTGTGTGTTTTGGAACATGCAGCTTGTGGTGCCTCTTTGGTCTCTCTCCTGGAGCCAAGGATGACCGACTCAATAATAAATATTAAGGAATTCTTAAGTGAGACTGTCGCATGTGAACAGCAACATCTGGCAATCTTAAACTTCCCATCAAGTAATCTCACTTCAACACTCAGGTTACTTTAAGCCCAAAGGCAGATGAGAATTACAGTTACCATGTCAGGTATTGGTGCCTGCTGAATAAACACATGCACCTACATATCCTTCCCAAATGCTTGTTTAGACTTATGTCCATGTGGGAAGAAACCCAGTAAAGTTCATTTTTCTTAAAACCTTCTTTTCATAATAGCTGAATATGCTTGAAATTAGACCAGGTAAGTTTAACATCTCCAAGTTTCAGAGCTTCTGATGAGAAGCTGGGATGCACATCTAAGAAATCACAGAGTGGTTTTTACATTTTTCTAATCTGATCTGTTTACTACAGATAATCAAGTTTCAGTCAGTTTCTCCTGCACTGCCTGAATAGGTTATTCAGCCGGGATAACATGATGCCCTCAAAAAATAATTCTACTCCCCTGTTTAATCATTCCCACAGTTTAAAAACATTGTGATTTATTTCTGATTTGAAAAGACTACCTTAAGACTCCAGCTATTAATTCTAGCTGTGCCTCTTTCCAGGTAGACAAAGGCCCTCTTACTAACCCTTATTTTCTTTTATTCAGAGCACGTGTACATATATATATGTAGATGTAGATATATATATGTAGGTACAGATACATATGTGTATTCATAGAATCAAGTCACCTCCTTGTCCTGTTTTCAATAAACTAAGCTCCTGTCATTCTTCAGGTCTCCCCAAAGCACTTTCTCTGCAGCTGCGAGCAGTTGTGTTATTCTGCTGTTCCTCTCAGTTGCTCTTTGCTTCTGCTCACTGTTTCCTGTTGATAAATCCCAGGATTGTACTTTTTTTGCCATGAAGTTACCCTTGAACTACATCCTGATGTGGCACTTTCTCATTTGGTTGGCTAACCTGTCAATAATTGCTTCCCAGTTTTCAGTCTCTTTTGGTTTTCCCCCCTCATTTGTTTGTCCAGGCTGGCTTCCTGGTTCCTAGAAACGCTACCTTGCCTGTAGGCATGCATTAGGAACTGTGTATTGCTGCAGGGGACTGAGTGATCCCTGGCAACCCTCCCCCACCATTAAGTCTGCTTTGTTATACTATTTCATATAGGAAATGGGCTCTATTGTGGTATACAGATGAGCTGGATTTTCCTCAGAAACATTACTAGGTATGTGTGAGGAGCTACACAAAGTAAATGTAAGGAGTGTATCAGAAGATATTCCTTATTCTTCATTGAGTCATCAGTGGGTTAGGTTGCTTTCTTCTGTGCTTGGGACTCAGATTAGAGCATGAGTGAGTCAGGGAAACCAGAGCTATTGATTTTTCTCTCTGACTTGAACACTTAGCTCCACTCTCAGCTGATAATATTTACCCACTACATTACAGCCACTGGAGAGAGAAGATGATGGTTTTACAGAGCTGTAGAGAATAACAACCAACGTTTTGGTGGGATGGGAAGCAATCATGTCTAGACAAGGTCAGATGCAGAAAAGCAGAATCCATGGTGCTGGGCAAGTTAGCGCAACTTGCTGGTATTGCTGAAGACTGGCATAGAGAGAGCTCAGTGGCTGTGTTGTAAAGAGAGAATTTTAGCTGCTTCCACACATTTTTTGGCTATATGAACGAGGGCTCAGGTTGGTTATTTACTTAGACTGAACAGTAGCAAACAAGGTTAAATCATCCCTAACCTAGACTACAGAGCTGACAGTTGAATCAGTCAGAGGAATATTAGCTAACACCAAGATAGCTCACTTGAGGGGAAAAAAAAGCCCAAACCAAACAAAAATCTAGGAGTCTACTTAAGCAAACCCTCCACCACCCCAAAACAGTCTTTTTAGATGGCTTGTTCTCTGTCTCAATTGTTCTTAATTATGTCTCTATTCCTGTTATTGTGCCTTTTTTTTATCATATGAACTAAACTGTTACTGAATTTTGGTTTTGAATACCACGACACCGTAGTTAAAAAGGAGTTTGTTGCGTCCCAGGCTTTTCCCATGATGTACAAAAGGGCCCCAACCACATTCTCTGAAGCTGATGTTCTTAAAAATTATTTTAACCTGGTTTGCATTGGTGTAGGCGATTTAACTGTATCGGTTTGAAATGCAGTTTTATTTAAGCTTACGTCTGTTTGTAATGCAGGAAAGACACAACATTTATCTCTGCTTGGTTTTATTTTTAATTCTTATTAGACATTTTAAGTGTTGTTTGCCCTAAGGGCTTTAGGGACAGCTGGAGAATTGCAAAACTAACAGTGTTCGGGACTAATAAAGTAAAACTTGATTTCTTAAGAAAGGGGATAAATTTTATTACCTGAATAATACTGGTTTGCCCTGATTTTTGTCCGATTTATACTAGCTTTACCTTTTCGATTTCAGTATGTGGAATTGGTCCCTAGTTTGAAGTGGTGTTTAACCACACTACCTGAAAGTGAAGGCCAAAGATTCAGCAGCTCTGCCCCATCCTCAGGATGGAAGGTTTCTGACAAGGTTCTTTAACAAACAAGATCTCTCCAGCAAAAACAAGAGACTTTATTATTTATGTTTATGTCTGATGTAAACCAAAGTAAGACGTGTCCCTCTGTTTGCTCCATTTTAGTTTCTTTATTTAATTCAGGAAGTCACTGTCATTAAGGTGTTTAATAGCTCATAAACAAACAGAGGCTACAGATGTTCCCATCTAATTGGTGTATGGCTGAGGGCAGTGAAGAAACCTGCAATTGGGTTGGGTGGGATTTTGAGGGAAGCAGATGATCAAGAGGCTGGAGCACCTCTCCTATGAAGACAGGCTGAGAGAGCTGGGCTTGTTCAGCCTGGAGAAGAGAAGGCTCTGGGGAGACCTTAGAGCAACTTCCAGTGCCTGAAGGAGGCTACAGGAAAGCTGGAGAGGGGCTTTTAACAAGGGCATGTAGTGACAGGACAAGGCGAAATGGCTTCAAGCTGAAAGAGAGGAGATTTAGCTTAGATGTTAGGAGGAAATTCTTCACTGTGAGGGTGGTGAGGCACTGGCACAGGTTGCCCATAGAAGCTGTGGCTGCTCCATCCCTGGCAGTGTTCAAGGCCAGGTTGGACCGGGCTTGAAGCAATCTGGTCTAGTAGAAAGTGTCCGTGCCAGTGGCAGGATGAGCTTTAAGGTCCCTTACAATCCAAACCATTCTCTGATTCTGTGACACTACAGTGCTTGTTTCCCTTCCTTTCCTTCCTCTCCCCTTGCCTAAGCATGCAGAGGGTGACTTCCTTCCTGTTCCCCCTGGACCTGGAAGACATGCAGTTCTGGGTGCCCACTTTGCTGCAGGGCAGAAGGTTGCTTTGCAGACAAGATGTGAGGCTGTTGCTGGACCCATAGGAGTGTGCATTTTTCAAAGAGTTGGGAAGGCATAAAGGAAAAGGTTACTTGGACTGAGAAATAAGGACATTTCAATATTTCTTTGTAGTTTTCTGAATGAAATTGTTATCACTGATTAAAAATAAACAAGGGCTAATTCCACACGAAAGACAGACTGCTGCTTTTGCAGAAGGTACAAAGACTTGTGGCATCAGTCATCCCTGTGACGCTAACATGAGGTGACAAAGAAGAAGGTTCAGGCTTCTGGCTACAGCCTACACTGAGCATAATGACTAAAGCCTGTTTTCTTCCTTTGAAAGTCTTTAAAATGGCAGCAGCTAGAAAAAAATGTTGGCAAACATGCCACTATAAATAAAACCTATCCATCCCCTGTATGGAAAAGTATCTTCAAAGGTATGGAATAGCTTCCATATGGAGCAGCTGAGTAAGATGGGAATCATTCAACTTAGAAAAGAGATGACTAAGGGCACATATTGTAGCGGTCTACTCCTGTGACTATCTAATGGCATTGAGGGATGTTAGGCAATTTTGGAGGGTTTGGCAACATGTCGGTGATACTTTGCCTCAGATTTGGCTTGTTTCATTCTGCTGATGTGTTCCTGGCCCTCTGCCTGAGACTGGGCTTATTTGTCCTTTTTACCATTCATTCTCACTGTTTTCTTTCTTTTGCTCTATTTTAATTCATCATTCTTATCAGTTATTTTTAATCCCATCCCCCTGCACGAGGTGATAAAAGTAATTAGTGGTTTTGCACCTCTGGGGAAGTTTTATCTGAGTGAGGAAAGAGGAAATCCCCTGAAGTGATTTTGCAAAGTTCCTGGACTGCTGCACCAAACCTGTTTCTTGCCCAGCTAATGCAGGGTCACTTGAACTGGAACATGCCCAGCAATGTTGCTTAAAACCGCACCAGATGTGCTGTGCTCTTTACTCTTTCAGTCGTCTGTGCTTTTTAAACCACAAACCGCTCCGGCCCTTATGGAGGCACTGGAGTTGTAGTGTGTGGCTTCAGTCAGCGTTGTCTTAATCTTTTGGTTTGGGGATTTTCTGTGTTGGATTTGTAGGCAAGGGTGTCTGAGGGCTGCTGCTGTGAATCTTCATCTTCTCTGGAGGAAAACTGATGATGCCCTGTGAGGCTGCTCTGACCAGCAGGTTTGGTGGTGCAGGAGGAGGATGTGCACAGTCATGCCTGTCCAAGCACTAGACAGTGTCAGCACATCGTTTTTCCTGCAGCCTGGTGTGCCCAGTCCTTGGGTGTGCGTGAAAGCAGGGGAAAGGGGGTTGAGGGGAAGCTAAGGCAGCCTCGAGCTGTCCCAGTGTAATAATTCAGGTACCAAGGTGGAAGTGCTTCAGCGGGAGCTCTGCTAGCTGGTGGGGTGACTCCACACATAGGGTTTGCTGGGGAGAGTGCGAGAGAAGTCAAGGGTCAGAGCAGCACCTGCATGGAGGCTCTGCAGTGCCCTGGGGACCCTGACCAGACCACAGGTGCTGCAGTCCCTTTGAAGCCGGTCAGGCTTGCGCTGGGAACTGATGTAGTCCCAGCCATGGGGACCGGTGATGAGAACCGGTGATTAAGAAGCCCTCATCTGCTCCCCATCTATTTCCTTTAATGAATAGTTTTCAGCCAGAATTGTAGATGAAGCCTCATGGGTTTAAGAGGTATTTTCAGCTGCATTAAAAGTGTTTGAAACATTATTTTAGAACTCAGGCACTTCAGTTCAAATGAGATCTTTGCATATGTGTCTTTCTGTCCTTTTCTTTTTTTATCTTTTTTAATGGCTTAGAAAATTTCTACTGATACTTTACACTCCAGGGTCAAATGTTGTTTATTTTGCATATGGCAGTAATATTTTTTTAACACTTTTCTCTAACGTTGTGACTAAACGATCAGGATTTGTTACTACATCACAAAAAACACTGATTTTGTGTCTAAATTTAGATTAAAAGCTGTAATTAGTCTACATAATAATGGCTACTTTTTTTTTTTCTGTGTACAGTCTCATGCTTGCTTCCGAATTTTCTGTGTGTTTTCAATATTCTCTGTTCATTAAATTTACAAAATACAAACAGCACATAAGTCTATTAGCAAGACACAGAACCATAGAATGGTTTGGGTTGGAAGGGACCTTAAAGCTCACCCAGTTCCAACCGCTTGCCATGGGCAGGGACACCTTCCACTAGACCAGGCTGCTCAAAGCCCCATCCAGCCTGGCCCTGATATAATTCTATGTTTAATTATGCAGACAACAGTTTCAGTTACTTCCAGTGTCATTGATTTGTTGTCCTTCTTTTACCTTTGAGTATTCCATGGTTTTTTGCACACCTGTTGGTTGCATTTCTACTGAACATATTTGTGTGTTGTCAAGCTATGGGATTAAAGTTTGGAAGCAGGAATTTGAGGTCCCTGCTGCAGTTAGCTGTGCTGGAGGTAGCTGGCCTGATGTTTGCACTGGGAAGCTCTGCTTCTTGCCAGGGTTCACCTCCTGATCACCAGCACTTCCCCCTGTGGTGTGGTGTGTTGTGGGAGCAGTCACAAACAGCGAGCAGTACTGCCTTCCTAAACCGTTCCAGTCTTAGCAGCTGACTGGTTTTATGGCATATTCTGTGCAAGCATCCTGATTTACCCAAAGAGAGCTCACCAGAGGAAGAACCCACAGTTTGAAGGGAGGATGGGTTAAAACAGGGTTATGGTGAAAAATTCAGCATGTGTGTCCCCATGCAGGGAGTCAGCAATGATGGCATCTAATAGCTCTTGCTGAATTACTCTGCTAGCAGAGGGAAGGGCACCTCAGGCAGGCAGAGCTGTGCTGAACCCTGCCCCTGTTTCCAAGGGGAAGACGTGAGCAGCTCCAGCTGTTCTGCTTATTCATCCTGCTTTTTCAGAGGAGTATTGGTGCTGCTTTCCTGTCAGGGAAGAGGCTGGGATTTAGATACTGTGCTCCTATCTTTCAAGAGCCTTTATTGAGTTGTTAAACATACTTTCTCTAGTTTCCCCGTTTGTAAATGAAAATATATTTGTATCCATTCTAAGAACACCAGGCACAATAACTAGTTTGTTTTTGCATTGTACTCTACCCTCGCTATGTAAGTTGCTTTTTGAGACATATTTTCTTTTGGCACAATTCCACTGAAGATATCAGAGCAGCTTCAGCTTTAGACAGTGGGTGTATTTTACCAAAACTCTGAAAAGGTTGTATCTTACTAATAAATTATCACTATAGCATATTTTGCCAATGAGTTAGAGTGTATCCTAGCTGCAAGGCCTGCGTGAAGGAGTCTGGCCACCTTGTACAGGCACGAAACCATGAAGTATTGCAGTGCAAATTCTAGAACAGAGAGCTTAACAAGTAGCATACGCCATGAACAGTATATACTGTTTAGTAACCAAGGGAGATTTCTAGAGAGGTCTTCAGTGCCTTTGTGCATTCAGTACAAATGATGAGCAGTTATAATGAAGTACTATCCTGGTTAGGATAACAGTCTCGAAAATCTGTGCCTTGGGTTGGGGTCTGAGGAAACCTCTCGCAGAACCACCCATGAGCTGTAATTAAGTGTGAATAAGTAACACCACGTTGGTTCATTAACCTTGGTTATTTCAGCAGGTTGATGAGCTGACACTGTGGGAACCAAGCCCAGGAAAAGTGCAGCTATCGTGCTGAATTTGAGTTTTGTGAGTTTTGTAGCTTTTTGCTTCTTTTTCCTTTGCTGCAGTTCCTGCATAAAATCAGAGGAAGTCAATATATTCTGAGCTCTTGCAGCCCTGGCAAGATCAGCATTGATTACAAAAACATGAACAGAAATTTCTTTGTCCCTAAACAGTAATAAACAGAGGCTGAGGCTGCTTTTCACAGGGAAGATCACAGCCAGAAGCATCTTGAACTCTCCTGGTTTTAGCATCAAAAGAAATGAACCGAGAGCAGCTCTGCTGGAGGTTACTGTTGTTCACTTCGGGACCAAATAGAAAACTTTGGTATCTCTTACTTACATACTGCGGCCAGTCATTAAGATCAGCAGGCCTTTTTTCTTTCCAGGTTACTTAATTATCCTACTGCATATTTGTGCTTCTGCAGTGAAAAGTGTTTTGTGACAATAAGGTTGTCTAAGAAAAAAACCCAGTTTGTGTACAAGAGTTTCCTTCTTTTCCAAATGGGAAAAGTGCTGTAGGGAAAAGGTGTTGCTCCTCTCTCTGTGGTTGCTGCATTTGCCTTTTAAGGAAACCTGATTTACAGTTAAATGTTTTGGAAGATGGGCAAAGGACCAAGACGAGTGCTAACGGTGCCAAGGAGAAGCGGGAAATGAGGGAGAGGATAAGGAAATATCTCTCTGCTTTTAAACAGAGAAGGAAAACAAGTTGGAAATGTGGGCGAGGGGGGGAGGGAGGAGGGAAGATGAAAGCACCCACGTCATTGGAAAGCAAGGGCTCTAGAGTAAAATGAGAAAAAAGATTATATGGTGAAACCTCGTGTTCTGATAACTTCAGAAGCTTGATATCCGCAGAAACAGGGCTACGTGCTGCTATCCTGCCTTTGCTTCTGGCCTTCCCCTGGTGTCTCTCAGTGTTAGCAGAGGGGACAAAGAATGGTCACACTCCTGCCTTCCTTTCCCACCAGGCAGCTCTCCCACACCCCTCAAAGAGTGAGGGCAGAGTGGGGCTGCCAGTTTGGGGTACCAAGGGGCAGGCAGTGCCTGCGGGCCCCAGAAGTGGGTTGGCAAAGACTTCTACATCCCACTCTGCAGCCTTCTCTCACCATAGGGTGAAATCCTGCTCAAAATCTCATCCATCCCTTTACCGTGGTGATCTTTCTGGGATGAGCACTGAGAGAAGAGGTGGACGGGCCCATAGGCACAAACCGGTGTGATGCTCAGCAGAGCTGGCATACGCAGCTCTGAGACACCAACCCACCCTATTTCCTCCACATCACAAACACACCTTCTGCCTCCAGTCAAGCCTTAAACTGGGGCTTTGAGAAGCAAGAGGCACCAACTGTCTTAGCCCCAGTCCTTTCTTGTTTGTCACTGGTTGCGGAACCAAGGTAAGGTTTCTCACTTGGCTCAGAGAAGTACTTCTTGGCATAATCAGACATCTGACTTTGGCCCTATTGTTTCCCTGTCATGGCTTGACTTATCCTTCTTCTCTCCAGGGGAGATAAAACTTTCAGTTCCCAGTGAATGGGTCTGTGGTTTGAGACCAAAGTTCTATCTGTCCCTCAGTTTCTTGTAGTGCAGACAGCAGCTGCTTGGAGAAGAGTATAAGCATGGGGTGAATATTTTGTCCTGCCTCCTCAGAATCACTCTCCCAGCCTCCAGCATTTTGTGGTCCCTGGGTGTCTTCTGTACTTGGTGTCTCTATGATGTTTTGAACACCAAGATCCTGTCTTTTAGCCCCTTATTTTCTCATGTGAGGCCCTTCCTGTTTGATTCAGAGATGCCTTTTTTGCTTTAGAGTCTTTGGTGAGGAACCTCACTGAATAACTTGAGACAACCTGATCTGTAGTTGTCCATATCTGTTATGAAACCTCATTAGAAATTGGTGTCCTTTCTAGTCCTCTGGCATTGAGACACTTTATATAAGAGATTATAGATGGCAGTTTGTAGTCATTTCACCTATGATATATGATGCACTCACTATGTATTACTGTTACTTACTATATATGGCTCTTCTCTTTGCCAGTTTTTTCTATAATCTCATTTACTGGTACTTCAATTTGAGACCAATGCCATAAATGCTCCATAAAGAAGAGTTCCTGCAGGGAACTGTCCTTTTACCCAGTTTGCTTCCTTACCAATAATGCTTCCCAGTTGGCCTGCCTAAAAGTCTAGAGGGTTGTTTGCACAATATTACGCTGCTCATTCTCTGAAATGGGTGAAGCACAGAAATCAGCTTTTCTAAAACACTGCTTTGGTTTCCAAAAGTGATTTTTTAGTTCACAAAAATGTAATTTAAGCCTATGTTTATTTTTAAAGGAGAAACACAGTTAACAGCTGATATTCTGGTCAATTTGTAATTGCACTATACAGAACAGAAGAACTGAGATTGACCGCTCTTTGCGCGATGTTAAATGCTTAGAGCCCTTGTTGCAACCATGAAAATATTAGAACAATTTAGATGGCATTAAAATTGAGTTGAAATGCCATCTGCTTAACCTTTGTACCATTTTCCATGTAATTTCATTGTAAAGAAACCAAACGCAATTATCAAGTGATAGTATTTTCAAAGAGAACAAGGTGTGTAGCAAAAGGTAGTATCTTCTAATAGCCCAACTGACCATTCTTGGTTACAGCTTAGACCATCAGAACTACAGCACCATCACACTGATCCCTTTCTTTCTTTTCATTCTCTTCAGTACTACTTTTATAGCTGAGCTGTTGTCCTGGAGAAAAATGCTTTGCTCCAAATTTGCTTTAAAATGTTGCATGTCATCCAGATTATATGGTAAAATCCATTCACATGGACATAGGCAGGAGCAGGAGCTACAGCAGGAAAGCCATCACATGGGTGGCAGCACAGTAAGTCCTTATGCAGAGCAAGCACTGCTGAGCGTGCAGGAGGCACCATGGCCGAATTGGCTCACAGTGTGTGGGGCTGGCTGGACCCACAGACCACAGGCTGCAGAGCTGGGCACAGGCAGGCTGTCAAGTTGTTTAGATATACATCTGGTTTGCTTTTTTCTAATAGCTGCTAGTTACTGAAGTTGATTCCTAAAAATGAAATTATTTCTTCAAGGAGGGAGGGTTGCTTAGGCTCTTGCACCCTACTGCAAGGCTTCTGTTCCTGAGCTCTGAGCAGGACTGAACACTGTTTTATCAGGAC
Source organism: Coracopsis vasa (assembly GCA_026283785.1). Taxonomy (NCBI): domain Eukaryota; kingdom Metazoa; phylum Chordata; class Aves; order Psittaciformes; family Psittacidae; genus Coracopsis; species Coracopsis vasa. Next base: position 39,684 of record JANHGB010045319.1, on the reverse strand, counting down.
AATTTCTAATCTCTAAAATAGTGTTTGAGTTTTCAGTTACAAAATCTGGAAAAGGAAATACTTGAGTACTTGATTTTGATATACAACACAAGAGAATTCCTTATTTTTGTCTTGATAGGATATTTTGGAGAAAACTCTGTCCCTCCCAAATTGGAATTCTATTCAAATACTTCAATTAATTATTTTCTCAGAGTGACTTCTGGCAGTTGCTGAGCATGAAGAATTAAATCTTCTCTACTAAGCTCTGTCAGAAACATACCATTTTAGAGCCACCATCAAAAATTGACAACGCATTAAAGCAGCAGCCCGCCACTGCAGGGCCTGACTGCTAATTAGGAGAGCAGAGGACCGGTCTCAGTATCACCCCTGAGGCTCCCTGAGCAGACTCAGGAAGTACCACAGGTTTGTCAGCACAGCCTGTGGCCAAGGTGGAGGATTGACGTACATCTCCAGATACAAAATCTGTTCATTTCTGCTACAGAAGCCACTGTTACAGAGCTGAAGTCTTTCTTTTCCTCTGTCACCAGTGAAAAGATTGTTACACTGCAAAAAGGCATTGATTTTGCATAAAAGTATCCAAGCTGAAATGTATTTCCATAGCCAGGTATTGTGTGGAGGGTGAAGGTTTAGGGAGAGCATTCCAGGTCTTTTTTCTGAAGTGCAGATCTTGCCATTGAAAACACTCTCTTGACTTCATCACTGCTTCACAGCTCCGTCATCCACTGCCACGTGTAGGTCTGGGAAGGCAGCTGATGCCTGCTGCAGACTCAGCATCCATCACCCTTTGCTCCGCAGATCATAGAACCATAGAATGGTTTGAGTTGGAAGGGACCTTAGAGATCATCAGGTTCCAACACCCTGTCATGGACAGAGGCATCTTCCACTAGACCAGGTTGCTCCAAGCCTCGTCCAACCTGACCTTGAACGCTGCCAGGGATGGGGCAGCCACAGCTTCTCTGGGCAGCCTGCACCAGTGCCTCACCTTGCTCGTACCGAAGAACTTCTTCCTAATACCTAACCTAATGTAATGCTGCCATAGGGTGCAGAGGTCAGAAGCAGAAAAGCTGCCTGAAGACTGGCAACACAATTTCTCTGCCCAGAAATATTTGATTAGGCAAATACACTTCAGCAAGTTAAAGTGACTTAAATCATTCAAATGCCTGTAGGTTCTACCTTACTTGTTTTGTTGTTGGCTCATAAGGAGAGAGCATTGGTATGTTAAATGTATCCCAAGCCAATAAAGAAAAAAAAACACCATTCACTACAGCCTGAATGACTTTGATTTATGAATCTCTGATTCACCCTGACAGCTACTGAAAAATTCTTGTAAAACTGCATTAATCTTGTCCAGAAAAAGAAAAGAAATGTGTTAGGTAACAACAGTGCCACACAATAGAGTTACTATTGTGGGTATGCTTAATGAAAGGCATCATTAGTGTTTAACTCACCAGAGAAGCAACAGTAGGTATTGCCACATACATTCTCATTTCTTAAGTCTGTTAAACAAATGTGTACCTGGGCGTAGAAACGCATCTCTAACACTGATGTCTCATTACCTTATTTCCCTTCTTTATTGCGTACAGTTTTCATGTTTCATATAGTTTCAAGCATTCAGAGCTTCGGTGTCATGAGATACTGAAACTGAGTAATATAAACGTTTTGTTGTGTAAAAGAGGAAAGAGAAATAAATTACTTTCATTATTATTATTTTATTCCCAATATGGAGCATATTTGAGATCAAAAACTTAGCTTAATGACTTGATTGATCAAATAGCATTCTCTATAGTGCCTTGGAGAAATTATCATAAACTCAATAAAATGTAAGAAAAAAAATCCAAACTTGATTATTGTTTGCTGCAAATTTGGTTATTTTTTTTCCAAGAATGCTTCAGTACAAATAGCAATGTTTTCCAAGAAATAACTTGATAGTCTGAAATTTGAATATATTAAGGGTTTGAATAAATAAAAGCAGCTGCTTTCCTCTTGCAATAGCTACTTTGCAGCTCTGAATGCAATTTTGCTTAGCATATATCCATGGCAGTTTACTTAATAACTTGTGGGTTTTTAAACTATCTTAAAGGCCCTAGGCTCAAGGTGGCAGTAGGCCATCCTAGCCAGAGAGATGTAAGGAGGAGAGAGCAGAAGAGGGAGTTGTGTGGCTGCGTTCCTCTTCAAAACCAGTTATATTTCCACAGTGAATCAAAGCCAGAAATCTGGGCTGTAGCTTAGTCAGAAAGGGCAGATGATGAAAAAAAGGAATGAGATTAAATTCATTCAGGAGATCACTTTTTTCTCCTCCCTCTTTTTCATTACTTTTCCATTAAAGAAAGATAGGACATTACTGTGGGTGCTTGTTTTGTTGTTACAAAAATATTAATTGCCTAATTGAACAATGGAATGTGTTTTTGTATTTGCAATGTGTCATACATATCTGGCCTGTGCCCTTTATTTACAGCTCTCCAAAAGCATACTAAGCTATAATGAGTTGAATTAAACATAATTAAACATACTGTCAACATTTTTAAAGACATTTAAGATTCAAGATAATTGGACAGTTAAAATACTTCACCTGTATTTTCAACTGAAAATGTTTCTGTCTGTATCTCCCATTTTCTTAGGCTTTCAGGTAATATCATTCATATATGTACCTGAAATTGTACATCCCACATTGTACTGATGATGTTAGAGGTCACTGGACAAGTGAATAGGTAAAAATTGTGGCTTTTGGGAGGAGTTGATTGAATTAATGTCAGTGTTTTCAGCTGTGAGATTTTCCACTGAAGGTTCTCTTTTGCTGTGGGTGAGGTGGTTGCTTTGGTTTTCTCCTAGAGTGATGTTATAGTGTTTATTTTCTTAAAAGAAAGCAAAGAGAACAAAGGCAGGCATGTGGACAGCTAAGCACTGCTCCAGAGAATTTGTCTTATTGACCGCAGGAAAATTACTGGCATGGCACTAGTGCCCTATTCAGCCACTTTGAGACATGGCAAATTTTCCCTAGGCTGCTAGGGTAATGCTTGCATTAGCCTTTCGTAATAAGCAGGTGCCAGAAGAGTTGCAAAGGTAGATTTCTCTTGGCTGCTGAAGGTGGGCTCTTACTAGACAAATAAAGGGAAATAGCTGAAAATTATTAATGCTTTATAGAGGAGTATGAGCAGAAAGTTTTAAGTTTCCTATCGTGGATATCTAGAACTCTCAACTCAATCAAACTACTGATTTCCCCCTGTTCGCTGAGTGGCCTGTTCGTAATCAGGCAAGTGTTACGATGGAAAGTCTCGTGAGAAGAAGAGTGGTGGTGGTTGCACTTTTATTCCAAGACTTGAGAGAGGGGGGTTCAGTTCCCAGCTTTGCAGCAGATTTGGTGTGCGAGTAGCAACAGTCTGCCACAGCTATTTCAGTGCCTCACATTGATCCAGGCACCCAGCAGAATTTGATAAAGTTTCCACCACGGTTAGCGTTTTCCACTGAACACCACCCACCTGTCTGCTTTAGTGTATCTGAAATCCTGCTAGACACTCCTGGACTTTAGCATCACTTGGAAAACCTGATTCATGTCCCCCAGGGTTTTTTCAGTGGTGAAATGTCTGAGCTGGAGCATGAGGACCAGGTCATAGTGCTGCCCCAGTGAAGCTCGGGTTGGATATCAGCTTGGAGGGCAACGCTGCTGGAAACACAAGCCGCCCTCTCACATCTCTATTCACAGCCAATCAATCCTTTCCCACCTCCATGAATGTTCCAAGGTGGGCAGCACTGTGTCCTGCTACAGTCAAAATACAGGTAGTTGTGGAGTTAGCAATGTGCTGGCTCATTTCCTGGGATTTCAGCTGAAATTCTGAATCCCCACCTCAGCATTGTCTCTGACTTCAGACACCCCCAGTTTCTACCTTTCTTTCTAAATGCCAGTTTGTGGTCATTTCATATGCTGTTGCTTCTAGCATGTTTCTACAGAAAATACATCCTGTTTGTCCTTAGCCACTTACTACAATTCAGGATCTGACTACTGCAAAACAGAGCTTAAGTGTAAAAATTGTCTACATACTTGCCTTGAGAAGGGGAAAGAATATCCTTAATAGTAAGCCATACAGTGATAGTTTAAAGCCAGAAAGGACATTTAACAAGCTGCCCAATCCCAGATAATTTCAGACTGTATTTGTCATGTACATGGTGGGGGGGGGGGATGATGATATAAAATTATGAAAGGAAAATAGTTTCTGCAGTGTGTGATGCAAGTAAAATGAAACAGTGCTGTACAGAAAGGAAAGCTGGTGCAGGGTAAGGGCTTGATAGATTGGTGGAGGGCTCATTTCACATGGTCATGGCTTCAGAAAGATTGACAGGACTGTAGGAAGTCAGAGGCCCATCCCACCAGTGAACACCCCTTTGCTGCCTCAACCGTGATGATTTGTGTCCTTGTGGGGCCATGCTGCAAACTGTGCTGGGGGTGATCTGTGCTGCAAAAGCATGTTTTGTGGAATAAAACTGTGCTCTTGACTTCAAACTTGCATTGGTTGTTGAGTCCAGCTCCAGCAAGGAGCTCCAGCTCCCAAGCATCTGCATGGGCTCAGGCTGTGAGGAACATCTGGTGGCACAGGGCAGCGGGTGAGCTGGGAACGTGTCAAGCTGCTCATGTCCCTGCAGTCATCTCCCGTTGCCAGCCCTGGGTGAGGGCAGCGATGCTTTGGGATGTTCAGGTTGTGAAACCATGTGGAGATCTGTGATTGAAAGTGTTTCTGATCTGAATGCGAAGGTGCTTCTCTGGCAGACTCGTGACCCTGCAAAATGGGCGATGATAAATGTACATGGAGTGCTGAATGGAAGGATACTGGCTGCAGCATCTCTCCCTTTCTGCAGTGCTTACAGCAATATTGTCTAGATAAGCCTCAGTAACGCTGGAAATCTGTGTTTATGTCAACCCATGAAACACGTTTTACATATCTCACTGAGATTAGTTCATAGAAGCACCCTATGTAGCTGATTCTAGTTGAAACCTTCACCAGATCCATCTGACTTACCTCTTCCTTGGTGAGCAGGAGAGACGAGCAGGAAAAAGGGGAGCTTTTTTGTTACTGTTTTGCCTTTTGGCAGTCACTTGTTTTACTTAAGGTTTCTTTTTTGTCTCTTGTCTCTGATAGGCCTAGAAGATGTTGTAGCAATAATGATTCCTGAACCCAAAGGAAAAGAGATAGTTAGCCTCCTGGAGAGGAACATTACTGTGATGATGTACATAACCATTGGGACACGCAACTTGCAGAAGTACGTCAGCCGGACCTCTGTGGTGTTCGTCTCCATCTCCTTCATTGTGCTGATGATCATCTCGCTGGCGTGGCTGGTCTTCTATTACATCCAGCGATTCCGCTACGCAAATGCCAGAGACAGAAATCAGGTGAGCAGTGCTGAATGGCTGTTTGTGGTTCCAAAAACTCGCCACGAGATCAGTTTACAAGTAAAAGTTGAGGAAATTGTGAATGTGCGGTAAAAAACCCAAACCAAAACGAAAAGCAAAGAAGTAAAAAGAATGGGGATATAAAAATGCCTGTGTTTGGGAATAGCCAAGACTTCTGTCAATATAGGTGTGATTCAGGAAAAAAGAAATTAATAAATATCATCTGTATATATTACGGGGATTTTCTCTCATGCAGAACACACAAGAAATAGACAGAAATTTGATGTTTACTAGTGAAAAGATTGCCTTTATAGCTAAGTGACATAGAATGCATATAACTAACGACCACTGAAATCAAAGTGATGGCTAAAATTTAGTGAGGTATGTAAATGTCTATGTGTGAAACAAGGGTTCACAATAGAAGAAGAAATTAAAAAGGAATAAAGAGTGTTTTCATTTTAATACTTCAGAAAAGTCTTGGGCTTGAAAGGCAACGTGTGCCTGTGCTGACAATGATATGTAAGTGCTGTAGTGATAGCCACCAGTATTATTAAACCATTGGTTTTTGTTTTGGCATCTTATCCAAACCCCTTGAAAAAGATACAAAACCTGTAGAGCTGGAGAGAAGTCAACAGCAGTGGGAATGAGCCCTAGATCCTGAGGCACTCTGCATTTATAAAGCATTGTGCATCTTTATGGTAGTTCAGCAATAAATAATAATAGCAATGATAATAATAAATTTAATCTTTTCTTGTCTGGATGCAACTATCTCGGCATCAGCAGACCTGTGAAGCTGAGGCTTCTACATTTCATTCTAATGGTGCAGTATAAAATGCTCTCAGTATATGAAATCTGAGGAGATAATCACTTTACTGCAGGGAAAAAATGCACTGTAATTCCAAGATGTTTCTGGACCCTTAGTAAATTACTGTCAGGGTAGGGGGACAGTGGCCTTGCTTGCTCTGCAGAAAAAGTAAAACTCAGAGTGTTAATAATCATCTTGTAAAGTATTGTGACACACTTTGCAATATATACTTAATGTATAGGGATCCATCCCTCTCCCCTACTGAAACTCAGGCATCCTCTGAGATAGAGATCAGCTGCTCTGTATTTACAGACAGAAAGAATATATTTTCCTTTAAATATACAGCATGAAATTTTGGATAGCAGGAATGAGACTGTCCCAGCTGGAATTTGAACATCACTGGCAGCAGATTCACTGTGACTGTGATGGCTGTGATAATTTTTAGATGCTTTGGCTGCAAAAGCACGTGTGCCTAATTTATGTATGTGAGTACCGTAAGTGTGCTTTCAATCAAGTAATTATACAGGCAGATTAGCAGTGTAAATAGACATACATAAACATGAAACCCAGCAAAATAAGTAGCTCATTCAGGTAATATGCTGTAGTTTGGAACTGATGGGTTTATATGTTCAAGCAGCTTTCCTTTTCAGTATTTTCTCTCCAAAGTCTGAATGAGATTAACATGTGCACAAGCAGTTGTCCTCTGCATAGGTTTTAATAACTGTTATTATACTAGTTCTGTTCTTCAGAAGAATTACAAAGCATGCCTCCTAAGCAATTATTTATTATTATTTTTTTGCTAAATCTGTAATAATGATATGGGGCAATTCCCCATATATTTTCTCCATCCAGTTTTGCCTGACGTCTCTTATCTCTTTATTAGCTCTTTTCATGTGAAAAATGGTAGCAATACACAGACAAAGCTCGACCATTTGTGTTAATGAGTTTCTATGGGTTTTTTTAATTTTAGTCCTAGCTATGGAATATAATAGTGTAGGTAGTTCAGAAGAGCTTACCTTCCTTTTGCCTTTTCCATGAGGGTTTCTCTGTTTCACTTTAAGTTCTGCTTGTTTGTTTGTTTTCTTTAACACTTTCTTGTAGCAAAAGGATGGGATCACAAAGTTCTATGTTAATATCTTGTATATTCAGATATATACAAGACAAACTGTGTTGCTTTGCTGGAGCAGGATTCTTTTGTCACTGTGCTCAAAAGTTATTGCCATTATAACTTGCATGTGTCTGTATGAAGGTGGTGTGCTTCCTTGTGGGAAAAGCCTTGCATGTGTTGTAAGCACCTTCATTACTAGCCACCTTTAGGAAAGATGCTTCCTTCTGTTTGTATGTGATGTACTCAGGCTAAACCAAAGGCTGAAATACTTGGATAAACAGAGCATCAAATGGAGGGGAAGCCAGCTTATTCAGAGGAAGTTGTGCTATCAGTTCCTACCCTGCAATGCGATAAAATCTAACTCAGCAGACTGACTGCCCTGTTCTGAAAGTGCAAAAAACTGTGACTCATTTATCAGACTCCACTTAAAATTAAAAAGGGAAAAAAAAGCAGCTGAAATTCATTTTGACATCCAAGTGATATAAAAGGCTTGTGAGGGCCCATGTTTTCTGTGTCTACCTATATCAACCTCTCAGTTAACCTCCATCTTACATGCCCTTCCTATGTTTGGCTGATACTGGAGTTGCTTCCAGGAGTATTTCAGCCTCCTCTGGGTTGGTAGTCTGGGCAGTGTGCTGAGGGAATGGGACAGTGTGGCTGACTGCAAAATATGGGTGGCAGAAAAAGTCATTATCTCCAGGAAGGAGGGCTGTTGCACTGTTACGTGAAGGCAAGATTTCTGAACATCTTTCTTCAGTCACTCCAAGTCTCACGAGGTCATCTTCTACTTTGCCTCTTCCAAGCTGACCCATTGCAACTATATCTTCCTTTGATGGAAAGCGTCATGTGTTCTTTTATCAAGCTTCATAACCACCTTTGCCTTCTTATCCTTTTTTAGATGGTGATCCTCATTTCCAGGTCCACTTCCTTTCTTGCACACAGCGTAAGTTGCTAATCAAGCCATAAACTCAAAAGGAACTGATTTAATTATCCATCAAGAAAGCAATGAGTCCAGCAACTGAGAGCTAGAAAGACCGAAGAATCTCCTGGAATCATTTCCTGTGACTCCCCAGTGAGATGAAACCTGGGCATACAATGCATGTACATCTTCAGCCACTGCTCTTCCTCACTATGTCTGCAAAATCCAGGTTCATGTGCCAGAAGGAAGACACAGCTCACTGCAGTTAGGTGCCTGATTTTGAGCTCAGGATGTCAAAGGATTCTCACTGAACGCCCTGGCCCATTCATTCCAGGCTGGCTGGGAATTAATGCAGTGGAGAACAAAACTGTCTTCCATTGTAGGCTTGTGTACCTACAGCCAAGGTATCAGCTACAAATATGGTTAGATTTCAGTTTTTTGAGAGTATCTCTACCACAGATAAATCTACAGTACATGTGGAAGTAGAAGATGAGTAGCAGTGTTCACAAGGATGAAAATCCAAGTTGTTCACTTTTTTCCCGCCTAAGAAGATGTCCAGGAAGTAGGTGGTTATCCTGATAATATGCCCTTTTGATCTAAAGAGGCTAAATTTGTGTGAGGAAAGCATAGGCAATATGCTTCCTTAGTTGCTTGTTCTTGGAGCCCTCCTGAAGATGAGAGGGTTTCTCTGTGGAAAGACTGTAAGAATTGTTTGCATCAGGAGACACCAGGTTGCATCGCTAATTGGAAGCAGTTTGGAATTACATGACAAGCAAAGTCCTGGAGATAAGTCAGAAAAATGTCACTTGCTGTCTCAGCCCTGTAACAGCCAGGACAGAGGCTTTAAGAAAAAAGCCCAACAAACAACAAAACAACCCTGTCAGTGTGTCAGATTTCATATTTCACCAGTGATAGCAGAGTAGTAGAGTTCTTTTTGTTGTCTGTGAAACGGGAGATGGGAAGATGGTAGGGATGATGTTTAAGTGCCAGACCTGTTGGCCGTATTTATTCTATGTCATTTCTTCCCACTGGTTTCTTGTTAAGAAGTTTTCTGTAAAGTTGTTTTGAAACCAGGTGGGCTCTGTGAGTTTTGCAGGATAGTGAAAGCTGAAGCAGGCAGTGATTGCACCAGGCAGGGCTGAGGAGAGTACTGTGAGTCCTGGGTTAATATCCAGTGAAGGGCCTACTTTAGTATGTGACTGGCAGCGTGTGGAGGGTCAAGTAATTATCTGAGAAGAAAGACTGCTGGCTGCGGCTTTGAATGACAGGTTTGTGTCACTGAATAGAGACATATCTTCGAAGCAGTCTGGGGAAGATGCTTCCCTTTGTGGAGTCCATAAACTTTATCTGTGGTACAGGACATGTGTCTGATGCCTCATCCTGATGGTACACTTTGTTCTGTGCAAGGCACAAGACAGTCTTCTCCCTGCGAAGATGGTAGTTTAGTAAGGCCATTAAGAGAGAAGCAGTTACCATAATTTCTCTTCCATAGCATCTATGGCCATTTACTTCTTCAGGAACAGACCAGTGATGTTTTCCATGCTACTGTCCTTTCTTTTCAACCATCTCCAAAAGACCACTGCATCTGATATGCTTAACTCCTTCCAGTCCAGTACTGAATGTTGCAGCCTTGCTAATGAGATTGACTAAGCCTTACTTTAAACCCTTGAATTATTGTAACACCTCTTATCTTTCAGGTGAAATCATTGGTTAGTGATAGCATGCTTTTCATTCAAATGGAAGAATCTTTTGAAAGTATGACTTTACTCCAAGATATTCCTGTTCTTTAAAAAACTAAATTATTCTCATTTGCATCTAAGTCATGAACTTGTCTATGTATGATAGATAAGAAAAAGCAAACATGAATACAACCAGATCAAAGATGTACATGAGTCTTTAATCTTGTCCTTTCCCCTTGAAGAATGTGTAAAAAAAAGAATGGAGACATTTCATTAGTTTAAGTAATAATAATGATAAAAAGGAATCACAAGCAATTCCTGAAGCAGGACATAATGGCTCTTGTCTTGCTGCATGTTATCAGTCTCTCTTTGATTTATATTAAAGAAACAAATAGCTGGCAAGAAATGTTTCCAAGTCTCCTCTGATCCCTCTATTTAAGGGAGACTGTGAGAAAAATGTATCACATAAAAAGATGTTGTATAACTACAAGATATACCCTCACATGTAATAAGTAGTTATGCTGGAAAGCTCATATGTAAATCTCGTATGACAGCCAAGATCATTTTCACCTCTTTAACCAGATCTAAAATTGCTCTCTGGTTTCAGTATTGCATGCATTTTGTCAGTCTTCCATGCCTTTCTGATCCAATAAGCTTACTCGCTAAATTTAATTCAGTGATTTTAATTGAATCTGAAGAACAAAGTGGTAATTTATTAATTGCATCTGTATGGTGATTAGCTCTCAATTTACAAACTATGTCCAGCTTCCTTCCATTTTTGGCTTCATGCTCTTAGGCTTCCCCTCCAGCTGGAAACCCTTGCTGCTGACAGGCCCCTCTGAACTCCAGCACAGGCAGTATTCCCAGCCCGAAAAGTTGAATGTCTCCTGAGTTACCAAAGCTCCTAAGTCTCTCTCCCGTCTAACAACACATGGCTGGAAATGTGGATGGGAGAGGGGAAGTGAAGAGAAGAATTCAGGTCATTTCTTGGTGGCAAATTGGGATGGACTGTATCATGAACAGTTATGAAACTGTCAAGAGGACATTGGAGTAAGTGTTGCTGCATGAAACTGTACAAGAAAGGCATGAAAAAACTGGAGAGAGACCAGAGGATGGTCCCTTACAGGAGCACATGACGTTGGAGGAGAGGCAGAGGTAGCTCAGCTTGCTAAGCCAGGAGAGGAGCAGAAGAGGAGGAAGGGTTCTGCTTGCAGCCTTCAGCTGCATAATGGGTGATCAGAGAGGAGGCATTCAGACTCTTCTTGGAGGTGCACACAGAACGAGCAAGGGTAATGGTAACAAATTACAGCAAGGGAAATTCCATTTTGTATGTTAAAAATCCTCAAAAAACTGTGAGAATGGTTAAGCACTGGAACAAATTATCCACAGAAGTTGTGAAACCTCCCTTCCTGGACATAGTCAAAAGTTGACTGAACACAGCTCTGACTTTGAAGTCAGCCCAGCCTTGAGAAGTCAGTGGGAGTACATGACCTCTCAAAGACCTTTCCAGCCTGTGAGACTGTCTTCAGATTACCTCGCTGTTTGGTTAGCACAAGTGAGCAGCCAAGTCCTTGGAGTGCTGATGCATGCACAAGCTCAACTACACAGGGTGTAGAGGTAGCTCTGCTTAGCCGTGATTGTATGAACTGCCCCACAGTGTTCTTAGACTCTTAGAAGAGGCACGCATCTCCATCTTCAGCGTTTGAGAGCAGGGTGTTTTGCATCAGGATGTGGTTACATACTTTAATCCTGAGTGGCTGTGACCCTGCCAGCACAGTAACAGTGTTTTGGAAATACGGGGGAACAGTCAGAAATACCACATGGTAAGCAATTCATGGTCTGCTGGAGGGAAAGATGGAAAGGCAAAGAACAAGCAAATGGTTACGTATGGATAATGATGTTACTGCAGGATTGTGTGGTGCTTTACCTGTAAGAAACTGCAAATGCTTTTGCCTCATTTTTATAGCATGGAAGCTATAAAGCTCCTATAAAGTAGGCAACTATATTGCAGGAGGAGAGAACAGCAGAGAAGATTGTTCATGGGGTTTGTGGTTAACAAATTAACAGCTCACTGAAACAACTGGATCCTGAACAACTTACAAATAAAGACCTTCTGAATCTTAAGTCCAGTGTTCACTGTATTTACTAGCTCAGGCGTTCATTTAATAATGTATTTTTTACAAGTGTCATTAGAATAAGAGAGGGAGGAAGTGGGGTACACAAATAGTGGACTTGTTACATACATTGCTATTCACTGGGAGATTGAGTAGCATCATGATGGGCTCACGTGCAGTCTCCACTGGAACTCCATTAAGACTAGCTTTGCCTCATCAGCCGCTGGTTATCAGCAAGCCTGAAATACCTACTGTGCCCTTACTGTGAATAACAGTATGACTGACCTCATCTGTTTGTATTTACACAACACTGTCCTGTTTCATGAACAGTCAATTCAGATTATTAAGAAGCCTAGGGAGAAAAGGTGATTATTTTTGCACAAAGAGATACTCTTTGCTAAAGAGCAAATTTTGTATTACAGCGCCGGCTTGGAGATGCTGCAAAGAAAGCAATCAGCAAGCTGCAAGTCAGAACAATCAGGAAAGGTGATAAGGTAATTTTTCAAATTGCTCATTACCAAATGAAACTCTGTGCTGAGGGTTCCTTCAGACCACTGGGACAATGAGAAAGAACACACATGGCAATTGCTTATTTAGCTGCTATGTGTCCTTCAGGCAGGGCTAGGGGAGGGGTGGAGATGGAATACTGGTAAGCAGTTTACTGATGGAATGGAGTAGAGGGAGAAGGGGATTCTGTAAAGATGCAGGAAATCCTGAAATTTAAAACATGCTAACTAAATCTGCATGCTTCATAGGGCACGTTTCCAGCCGGAAATGTGTTGGAATATCTGACTTGCTTGTCTTGAAATGCATTAGTGGATTTGTGGCATGCATCAGTGACAGTTTTACTGTGTCACATAGGCTCTTGAATGAAGAAATTAGCTGATAAAATAAAAAAAATGAAAATTATGAATGTTCTCTTTTGTAGGAAACTGAGCCAGACTTTGATAACTGTGCTGTTTGCATTGAAGGCTACAAGCCCAATGATGTTGTCAGAATTTTGCCTTGCAGGTAAGTTGAAGGTGCTCTTGATACACTCTCTACTTACAGACAGGCTCTGTTTTCACAGGATCACACTGAGAGCTTGGGGAGGGATGGGAGAGTTTATCATTTTGATTTATTTGGAATCTGTTGGTAAAGATACCTGAAATGCCTCTTTATTCAGCTTCAAGTGAAGTAGTATTAATGGTGGTGAGAACCGGAGTTTAGCGTGATAGTCAGAAATTTTGTCTGATCTTGACCTATTACAGAGTCTTCAGTAGGATTTTAAAACCAGAAGGTTTGATTCCTCTATTTTCCTCACTGGTTTTATATCAGTCCAGAATAAGTGCCTTAGAAGAATTCACCCTGACTTCAAATTGAAACCCAGGCACAGCAGCCAGGGATAGAGCAGGCTTCTGCTCCCCATGGAGCTGCTTCTTTTGCTGTCCTGGGCCAAGCCCAGGTGCTGAGAAAGGAATGACTTCTATAAGAAAACAAAAAAAGAACCCAGCCATTAAAAGAGATATGCTGAGTAAAGCAAAAAGGGATTGTGACAAAGACCATGTTACCTATTGCTGCCATGAAAATACTCCCAGGCATCTGGGACATGGAGGTGACAAGAAGAGCTACTGGGCATATTCTCTCTCTTTTCTTCCCTTCATGTGAATGTGACCTGTGCAGCACATAGAGTAAAAGTGATGACACAGGAGCACAGCTTCTTGCCACCCATAACAGCTTTATTCATCTCTTTGTGCCACAGTAGTGTCCTCTGTGAGGTGTTAGCTAATGAGGATTTCTCTAAGGAAATCAATTTCTTAGGAAGCTTCCTAGGAACAATTATTCCGCTAGGAGAACAAGAGCAAGTGTTTGATTTTCATAGAAATAGGAATCTCAAGTGCTGTACATACAGAGCAGAAAATATTTCTTTTTATTAATAGTTTCTTTCTTCTGCTGCGTGTTCACTGGCTTTAGAAACCAAAATATTTAGTTTTTTTCCTGCTATGTTGTTCCCTAGTAGATACTCGAATATTACAAGCCATCCATTTCTGTTCGTTCATGTGACTCATTAAATCTGTTTACTGCCATCACTAAATGGCAAACTGAAAGCAACAGATTAATCATAGATTTGACCTACTGTAAATCCCCCACAATGACAAAAGCATGTGAATTCTTTTTTTCTTTTTTTTCTTTCTACAAACAGACACAAATGCATCACTTGATGAAGCAGAAATACAGAAAAATGAGAAATTACCAGAAAATGTGGACTTTGGTTTGACATCAAGCCTGTTTTCACAGAAGCGTAATAAAGCTTGAAAATTTTGCATGATAGAGACAGGCAGTTTTTGGAGATAGTTATACAACAGCAAAAAATACATCTAGGCTCTAGCTTTCACTTGTGTCTCGCCTCCTAATTCAATGAGGCTGCAGTCAGACTTTGTCATCCACAGTGTTGAGTCAAACAGTGAATAGGAAACACATAGTTAACAGGTGATGTTCAGCTCTTGGCTGACTTAAAAGGTCGCCTAGAAAATGACTCATGCTAAAAGGGTAGCAGCAGCAGAACTGTCTAGTAAAATACTCACAGTTTGAGCCTCAGCAGTTTTGAATTATAAAAACTCCAAGATCTTTCTCAAGCAGCTGTTTCACAAGCCCTGGCTTTTCTGCTACACAAATTGTGAGGGCAATATTTTACACATTCGCATGGTTTTGGACTTCCAAGATAGGAAATTGTAGTCATGATTCCTTCTGCTGTTGTCAGTCTCATGTCCTCATCCAAAAAAAAAAAAAGGGGGAGGAAGGAATTAATTTCTGTCTCTGTTAAGTGAGTAGGAGAGTGTTAAAGACCTACAAACTCTGTAGGTTTCTTCCTCCAGCATCCTCAGTTAAACTGTGTGCTGGTCCTGGTATGGGAACTCATTAGACTGTTGTTTAATAAGAAGCTGGCATTTCACCAAGCCTTACAGAAGCCAGCACAGTATGACACCAGTGCTGGCTGACCTTAGTGTTTCTATACAGGGGGTGCTCAAGATGCAGAACTTTTTATCTGCAAAGCCAAATACTCCCCAAGAGCTGCACATAAAACATGCTGCTTTGTACTGCAGGCAGTACTCGGAAAAGCTGCTAGCAGGCACACTCTGTTACAAAGCTCTGTATGTTTTGAGATCTCTTTTTAAGGCTGGCGGAGCCTGAATCTCCTAAGAAATTGGTACCAAAAGCCCACCAGCCAATATTGCAGTGGCTGAGCTCTGAAGCCATATAGATAGATGGTTACTGTACTTATGCTGTTTCCCCAAATGTCCCCTTTTCTGCTGGCAGAGAGATGGCTCTGTGATAGACTTTTGTTACATATTCCACTCTGGAAAGCTAGGCGGAGAATTCCAGTTAACTTGTGCTTCTTCCTCTCTGCCCTCTTTAGCCAGCTCTCACCACTGACTGTATCAATAAACTTCACTCTACAGAATGTATTAAATAAATAAGTACTGACGCTTGATTTTAAAAAAAGTGTTGGCTTGCAGCTGTTTTTATGTTTAATGGTACCAAGCATCACTGAAGTTATCTTTGAGGGCACTGACACAACATTGAATGTAGCCAAATTCATTGTTCCCAGAGTGATATCTCTTGTCATAGCCCTAGTTCCTTCTCCTTGTCCTCCATCTCTAGCTTCAAAGCACCTCTGTCCTTTCTGCTCTGGCTTTGGAGAAGTTGCTAGTGCTGCTGCTCCAATTGTGTGCCTTTTACTGAACTTTCACTAAACTTCTACAGAGCGGAAAACCAGTTCTTTCAACCTCATCTCTACTGAGTTCTTCATAAGGTCTTTTTGTTGTTGTTTCATTTCTGTCACCAATAAACACACTTTCTGACCCCATTCCAGCTCGTTCCCTTCCTCTGAACCTTCACTCCATGAAACAATTGCGATTTCAGAGACTGCTTCAGTCCTCAGGCTCGTCCTCAGTCCTCCTGTGAAAATTATTTCATCACATTCTTCCCTTTGATTCCTTCCTTTCATTTACCCTCATCATTGTCATCTTTTGTCCTTCCTTCTGCCTCAAAGATAAACAAATAATACTGTACATGAACCCCCAAAAGCTCAAACCTTCTCATTGAATACTACAGGGCTGCTCACCAAAACCCTTCTCAATCCTCTGCTTCAGCCCTATCTCTAGTCCAGGCAACTGATGCTGTTACTCAGGGTCCTTAGGGATGTACTCCTCTTTCTGCTTTTGTCTCCTTTTCTGTTAGCTCACACTTCTGAGAAAAATGACATGACTACTAGGTTTGTTTGCATGCAGGTTGGAAAGGTAGGACTAGGAGTAGGAGGTGGGAAGAGAACAGTTAAGTTTCCCTTAACTTGGAAAAAAAGCTCCTCAAAACTGTTGGCAATCTGAAAGCTTTACAATAGTTTTACAACAATCATATTATTAATATAATTTTGTGATTAGCCTGAAATTGTTTTTTTTCTTGTATGATTAAAATTGCAGCTTTACAGAAAATGTAAGTACATTTCAAACAAAAGTAATGTCCAGTACAAAAATACAAAGTGCTGTTGTGTTAATAATAAATGGGACTTTGAAGTTCTTTTCCTTTCTCTGTGATCTTGTGAGCTTTACTCAGGCACGTGCAGTCACAGAATAATGCAGGAGGGATCCCAAGAGGCCGCCACCACCTCTGGACCGGCACAGGGACACTGCCTGTGTTGTTATTGGGAGTTTTTTCCAACACACTCTGCAGTCTCCTGGGATGAAGACTGCAATTCCCCTGATAATTTATTGTAGTGCTTCACTACCCTGACTGTGGTGAAGCTTTTCCTGTTGTGTAACCTAGGTCTCACTTGCTGTACTTTAAACACATCATTGCATCTCTTATCCCTAGGAGAGGTGATGAACAGTTGTTTCCTTTCTCTTTATGAAAGCCTTTGTTCTGTATGAGGATTGTTATGAGATCTCTCCTCTTCTCTCGCCTTCCTCTCAACTAATCAAGTACAGTTCTTTTAAGAAACTTTTCAACCCATCCAAATGAACATAGTTTTGCAATGCCTGTGGTTGCACACATTTTTTCACTAGGTCTGACTCTGATTGTCAAAGCCATGTCCTGAGCCTGTACTTGAAATATCTCTCTTACTGTCTCCCTGTATGGGTCGTTACTTCTGAGCTCATCCATGGTGCTTCTACCCTCTCTTTTCTTTTAAAACCCTTTTCTTTTAAAACAGTTTTTCTTTTAAAACCCTTTTCTTTTAAAACAGTCAGAACTGCAGAGGAAGAGAGATTTTTCTTGCTGTTGATCTTTTTACATCATTGTCTTGCCATGAGACAGTGAAATATTGCAGTTGCTCTCTCATCTTACTTACTTACAAGGCTGACCCTTGTTTTGCCTTAATTTGGATGATAAACTTATCAGGCTTATTTGTCAGAATAAAATAAACTTTCAGATCCAAATCTGCAAAGCCTGCCACCTCACTTCTCTGCACAAATGTTTACATGTTCAAAAGTACTTATTATGAGTGCTCTAATCATAATGTGGTACAAAAATTAAAAAATTCAAATCTTTATCTGATTTTTATAACATTCCATTTCCCCATAAATTTCTGTCAAATAATCAAGTTCTGTCTGTTGCATGTTAAATCTGAAATTAATAAAGCCATACTACACTGTGCTAATTTAGTATTGAGAAGTGCAAAGTGACATGATCTGTCATGTATTTAAATGGTAGGATTTATTTTAGATTATTGTTTTTTGAAGCCAGCTTCAGGAACACTAAACTTCAGTTTTTCAAGTCTTTAAGGCTTGTTCCAAGCTTTTGGTGATTAACAGACATTATGAAGTGCTGTAATATGAACCACAGCTCAACTGAGGCTTACAAAGCTTGAACTGGAAAACAAAAGGAAGCTTTCTAGTCTATGGTAAAATTGCTTGGTAGAAGTTACTTTTGTTGTTTTGGGTTTTTTTAATCCAAAACAGATTTTGGAAATCTCTTTGGTTTTTTGGTGTGGGATTTTTTATTTTTATTTTTTTTTCCAAGAGAATAATAAATATCTCAGATTTTGTAAATGTACTGATTATTTTGGCACAAACGTGCTTCAGATGTTTGCCATTGAGCATATTTGTTTATGGATTTCAGTATATAATTAAAGAAAACCAATCACTATCAAGAATCTCATCATTGTTTCAAATAGCTGAAAAACACGATGTTGACTTTCAGTACCCTCCATGAATTAACATACCCAAGGAATTCTGTTGGTTAGACTTCTAAATGTAAAATTACACATGCTTGAGGACTGTACTTTTTTGTTTTCACCTATTCGGGCTGCTTGCCATATGATGGGCTGCGTATGTCCCTCCTGAGATGACAGGAATGAAGAGTTACACAGGAGAGGCAGCAAAATTTGGTGCATTGTAGTTTTATCCATTAAGGCAAATCCTGTTTGGAAGGAGGGTTGTGAACTTTCATAGCCTTAGTAAAGTGGTTTAAACTTCACGTATCACAGCGCTTCATTCGCGTTCATCATGTTGACATACAGGATCAGATGAGGTTTGACAAAGTCTGGTATTGCAGCCAACTGATATAATTAGACTAGGTCGAACTTCCAAGAACAGATTTGCCCTTTGCCAGTAGTTGTGCGAAGTCAGACCAAGTACAGGAATGTGATAATTTGCCATGTAGCTTTGTTTCACAAAGCACCCATTTCATCTAGAAGTAGTGAGAAAAAACATTGAAATGAGTAAGATGCTGAGCTCACACAGTTTTGGCTTTGAATTTCTAGTGTTATTTAGGCCTGAAGCCAGCAATTACACCAGCCAGCTACTATGTGGGCTGATACCATGTTAGTAAGAGCCAGGGTTACAAATAGATGGAGGTGAAAGTGCACCTCAATATCTTAGATCAAGTTGAAAGCCCATGCGTGTCTTGTGTGAGAGAGGCTGGGACACAATACAGCAGCCAACCCATTCAGCTGAATACGTACCACGTAAATATTTAAAATTGGTGTATTAAGTGTATTCTGGCTTTCTCAGAGATTGTATTTCCTTGTGGAGGCTGCTGTGTGCCCCAGGCGGAGCCTTAGAATCACAGAACCATTTAGATTGGAAAAGACCTTTAAGATCATCAAGTCCAACCATCACTGCCAAGTCTTATTAAACCATGTCCCTAAATGCCACGTCTTTTGCATACCTCCTGGGATGGTGACTCAGCCACTTCCCTGGGCAGCCTGTTCTAATGCTTGACAACCCTTTCAATGAAGAGACTTTTCCCAATAGCCTATCTAAACCTACCCTTGTGCAGCTTAAGGCCATTTCCTTGTGTCCTGTCACTTCTTACTTGAAAAGAAACCAACACCCACCTCGCTACAACCTCATTTCAGGTAGAGGTTACCTGAGGAAGTAATAAGGTCTCCTTTTCTCCAGACTAAACAACGCCAGTTCCCTCAGCTGTTCCTCATAAGGCTTGTTTTCCAGGCCCTTCACCAGCTTTGTTGCCCTTCTCCGGACCCACCCAAGCACCTCAATGTCTGTCTTGTAGTGAAGGGCCCACAACTGAGCACAGTATTCGAGATGCAGCCTCACCAATGCTGAGCACAGGGGAACAATCACTTCTCTGGCCCTGATGGCCACACTGATTCGGATACCAGCCAGGATGCTCTTTGCCTTCTTGGCCGTCTGGGCACACTGCTGGCTAATATTCAGCTGTCGATCAACACCCCAAGGTCTTTTTCCACCAGGCAGCTTTCCAGCCGCTCTTCCCTAAGACTGTAGTAGTGTTGCATGGGGTTGTTGCGACCCAAGGGCAAGATCTGGCACTGAACCTTGTTGAACCTCATACAGTTGTCCTTGGGCAGCTGTGAGCCTATGGGTTTGTGTGGCTGTGCTCTATGGGCGATGCACATGGGACAGTAGCAACACAGGGAAAGGCAGGCGGGGGACTGCACAGATTTAAAAGTTCAAGCAGAATGTAAAAGGAGACTTTCAGGCTCTGCCACCTAAAATGTGTGACACCTGTTGCACACCTTAGAAAATCTTTCTAGAGCTGATCTAGGTTGGTGTGTCAAAACAAGCAAATTAGTTTTAATCTGCACCTTTTAGAGCAAGACTGTGTACGTATATCGAGCCTCGTATTTCAGAATAAGATACCCTCTTTCAATTTTGCTGAAGTTGTTATTATTAAGTTATATTAAGACAGTTGAACTAAGGCTCTTTCCAAGTGAACTATTCTATTCTAACTGGTTAAAAGGGAGTTTTAGGAAGGAAAGTCAATTTTCAGTTTCCTAAATGCTGGTGTCATTTCTGAGGCAGTGTGCGTGGTGGGAAATACTCCTCTTTTTCTTCGGAGGAAGTGTTGCTGAGCAAACTTCACGGCCTTGAGCTGAGCCCCTTCTCCTCTACTTGACCTACTCAACAGCATTTCTTAAATCATGAGCGCCACATTCCTGCATTTTATAATATTTGTTCTCTAAAGCCACAGAGTATGCTCACAAGAGAAAATGCAATCTGTCAGTCAGGTACACACACTAAATATCTCTATATTCAATCTTAGTTTGCGTCAGGCAAAGCTAGACAAGAAGCTTTCTGTTCATGCACCTGAATAATGTCTAAGTGGCCCCCAGCAGCCATAGGACTTAGGAGGTTGCTTACTGGTCATTTCAGACTGAGCACAGGATTAGCACCAAACCCTTCAGGGCTGGAATTGTTTAGGAGCTCTCTCTGACAGGTAACTTCTAAAAAGCAGGAAAGTCAGAGAGAATGTTTTAAAAAGTATCATCCTGGTTTTTCTATTGAAATGAAAAGTAGAATTTTTTTCTTAATTCACTTTCTTTCCTGCATTCTAAGAAATACCCAATCCCCTATGGCTTCACATTTAAATAATATGTAATCAGGTTTGTCTGCAGAGCCATCAAGACATACTAATGCAATTTTTACCTTTGCCATCAAGCAGGTTTTGTCTACTGACCTTACCATTTAAAGAACATGGGTTTTGCTGAAGCGTTTTGTGTGTTTTTTCTAATTCCCCAATTATGTATGTATGTATGTGCTTTTCCAAGCTCAGTGTGCACACGTGCTTGAGATGCTACAGAAATATTTTTAGCCTTGTGTGCATAGGATGTAGTTTTGCAGTCCTTGCAGAGGTCACAAACCACTGAATTCAGAAGTATCTGATACTAGGTGGTAAATTGTGCTGTGGTGCATTCAAATTAAAATGTCCTGGTTTTCATTGCAGGCATCTTTTCCACAAGTCCTGCGTAGACCCCTGGCTGCTAGACCATCGTACCTGCCCGATGTGTAAAATGAATATTCTAAAAGCTCTAGGGATCCCGGTAAGCACATCACAGAGCAGCCGGTCGGGGCAGGAGGGAAATACCAGCTACTTGGGTATATCCTTAGCCCTTTGCCTGTCTGTTCCCATCCTTCTCTTCTTGCCGTGTTACTGATTTATTAAGGGGAGTACAAGCTGAAATGTCTGGTTCTACCTCTCTTCATGCCACTTTGATTAGCAAGGAAGAGCATGTATATGGGGATTGGTTGGATGTTGGGATTTGTGTGTCTGTGGTGCCTGCTTTGTGGAGTAGAGGATTGTTTACTGGTGTTTGGTGGATTTATAGATTCTTTCACATAGCTTTTGTTTGTGTTTTAAATCAGGACTGGATTTATTTTTTTTTAATCATGCTCTTGGTTCAAATCTCAAAGCAGAAGGT
The DNA here is from genome assembly GCA_026283785.1 of Coracopsis vasa. NCBI lineage: Eukaryota > Metazoa > Chordata > Aves > Psittaciformes > Psittacidae > Coracopsis > Coracopsis vasa. Next base: position 18,018 of record JANHGB010045319.1, on the reverse strand, counting down.
CTGCAAGTAGAATTTTTCCTGCTATACTAGTTGAGGACAACTAATTGCTTATTCTTGGGGGGGAGCAAAATCTTTTCTTTCTCTCAAATTTCTCTTAAAGTCTATCTCTAGCAATCTCTGTACTCCTAATTCCAATTAGGAAGCATTTCTCCCAGCAACTAACCACATGACATACAAGAAATTATTAAGCTCTTTGTTATTTGGAACATTCAGATGTGATTAGAAGCTGCCAAGGGAATTGATCTTTTTAGGTTGCATGTTTACATTCAGATAGTGTGTTTCCTGTCTACCATACGGTTTCCTAACCACAGCTATCACAGAGATCACAGTCTTCACCAGGAAGAAGTGAGTCACTTTCTCACACTGTGTGAGGCTTGCCACGTGAGAGTGAAGTTCAGTATTCCAACACCATAGGCTGATGCATTAGCAGGTGCTGTAAGTACTCTCCCCAGTTACAGATGGTGACATGCTCGCTGACATATGAAAGAGCTATATAAAGTGACATAGCTCATGTGAACATACCAGGGGAGCTGATACAGCCATTCTCCAAGAGTTCATTTTCATGGAGACTGGGAAGCCAAGCAGGTTGCTGCAGAAGAGTTTCCACAGCAAGTGATGAAGTATGTTTTTATTGAAGTAGGCAGATACGTTAATCAATCTAAGATAAAAACTTTAAATGGGAAAAATGAAGTATTGTGGTTAGAATAACATGTTATTACAGTTGGGCTACTTTTTTTCTGGTAAGCCATGTGTAGGTGTCTTTAAAATGTTAAAAGATGGTACAACTGTTAGATCAGTGTTTGAGATATCAGGAAAAGAACAGAATGAAGGCTGCCTCTGCCATTCAGTATCTCTGCACCTAAGTTAATGTAGAAATTTTTCCCAGGTTCCGTGTCTCAGTTCACAGGCCTGCCAATGAGCAGTTATGCAGGATTTTGACACTTCTTTTCTGTACCCAGTGTATTGTTCCATGGCTTTCTTCTGCACTGTACAGGACCTTATGATCTCTATTCTCACACTGGTCCATTCACATTTTTGCCTGAGCATTTCGTTAACGTGCTTTTCATCCAGCTTCATAAACAAGGGGTATAAACAAAGCATACCTCTACTTTCTGGAAGCCTGCAGTGAGATGTTAAGGTCTTCCCAGAAAGTTTAGTACCATTAGTATTTACATACTAATGTAAAGATACCAGAATACATCTCTCACTGATTTCCCTGGCAGCTGCTGGAGGCTAAACATGTCCGCAGGCTATGTGAGGCTGGGTACATCAAGGGAAAAGGGCCAGAGGCCATGTGTAAGGGTTTTGGTTTATGTGACTGGCTCTTACTACATATGAACAGCTCTGTGGTGGCAGGTATAGAACTTAATTGCCAGGAATAATTAAAAGTGGCATTCAGTTTGCTCAGCCATCATTTCTCTTCTCACAGCTCCGTCGAGTTTTCTCTGTACTGCTTAGCAGAAGGGGTCCATCCTGCTCCCTTCGCTAAGAGCTTTCCACATGGAGTTTTTGTGGAAATAATTGTACTGGGCATGTAATTAAAAAATTAAAAAAAAAAAAAAGAACCAAATTACTGCTGAAACCAACATAAACAACTGAGTCACATTAAGATTTCAGAATCCCCCTCAGTGCTGGTCTCAAAGTCAAGTGCTTGAATGTTAATGTTCCACTAGCAACGGTTTAGAGGATTTTATTGTATGAATTTCTGTTAAAAATTCCCTAGGTTGTTCTAAGAAAATAAACTGAAAACAGCCTGCTCCATCATTTGAAGGAAGCATACTGGCTCCCACCTGCATGGCTCATCAATTAGGTTTATAAAGGGAGAGCTGCATGCTAGAGCCTTTCCCCTCAAGGTGACTTACAGTAGATGTTGTCCATGGAAGCTGGGAGCAGATGGCAACCTTCATGTCAGGGGTTTCCTCTGGCTGACAGCAAAGGGTGTCTAAGAGCATCTGGTAGATTGGGGGTTAAAAATTCCTATACAGCTATCAGTTGCTTCTCTTCCTTTGCTTGCTCTGCCTTCTCGTTTTGAACTATACCTCAACTCCTGCTCCTTCTCTTTTCCCCTCCAGTCCCCTTTCCTGCTTCTTTGCATAACCTCTCCTGCCCAACCTTTATCCTTTGTAGTTCCTGCCCTGGTGTCCAAACTCATTCTCCCTGCTCATCTCTCAGGACCTGTTCTCCACCTGCACAGAAATTGTGCGTCCTCACCCTTCCCATTGCCTGGCACCAGCTGAGGGCACCCCATTGTGGGCATCAGTCCTGTGGGGTGCTTTCTTGTGCTACCATAAGCTTGCAGGCACCATGCAAAGCCCAGTTCTCTTTGGAGAGTGTAGTTGTTGGTCCTGAATAACGTACCAGGCTCTATCAGCACGTGTTGAACTGATACTTTCAGAGGCTCATAACTTAGCCAAATGTCAGTAGGCTGTTGTGGGAAAAGACGTTTCCCTGGAAGAAGCTGTAAAGCTCTAGGGCTTCTCAGTGAAAGGTGGCAAACATTTCTGTAGAGTGCATAAAGCAAAATGCCATTCCCTAACCACATTCTTGAGGCTTGCTGAGCCATCTTAGCTGAAATTTCACACACAGAAAAGCAGCCTTAGGCAGGCAGCAGTCTCTGATGGGAAACTTGAGAGCAAATTTGCCAAAGTCCTTTTGCAGGCTTTTACAATGGGAGGAATGAAGAAATCTTACCATAGGTAGAGCTAATGTGCTGGGTTTTTTTCCTGCCAGCTACATGTTTGTCCTATGGTTGTTATTAAAGAGCTGGCTTGGGTGACTGGATATATTGTGCTTCATTTAGCATCAATACTCAGGATTTTCCGGAAAATGACTGGTTAAGCCCCAAATATCTAAATGTTTCAATTCACTTCACATCTAAACTCTCCATTTATTTTGTAACAGAGACTTCAAACATTATCTTTGCTAGAACCAAATTCCCCAGGCTGCCGTGAGGCACCAAAATGACTGCACTCATTTTCACGGTAGCTGAGCACCCTAGCATCTCTGCTTTTCACCATGGCACTCTGTAGCTCCAGAGGGCTATTAACTACCTATCCATCAGCAAATGGTTGGCGTAACCTTTTCCACTGACTTTTTGCTGGTGAATCCAGCTCAGACTGTACCGCATTTGGCTGTAATATTTGAAGTGAATTATCAGTGAAAGTGTCTTTCACTTTCAGAGACCTACATTGCTATTGGGATGATCATATCACATAAAATAGTTTTGCCTACTTCTCCCCCTTTTCTGCAAATATCTACTGGATATGCAGACAGCTGCATTTTTGGCAGCTGATTGGATGACTTGAAGCTATTCACTAAGAGCCTTAGCCAAGCCTTCAGAAGTCAATACAAAGCATTCCCTTGACTTTAGTGGAATTGTGCCCTCAAAGCATTTACATGCAGGGAATGAGTGAAACCAATATAATTAAACTCAGCAAATGTATCTGGGTCACTCTGACAGGAGCCATAATGTATTTTTTTAGATCAGTATTTCATATCATTAGTTTTACAGTATCTTGCTTAGTTTGGGGAATTTTTTTCCAACTAAAATGATTCAGGAGTAAGGGATTAATTATATCGAGCAATGCTGGTTTTGCATCTTTAATGTTTGTTTTGCTTTCAGTTGTAATTCCCTGTTTTAAAAGGTTTAAAAGTTAGTGATAAAACCACATTCTAGGAATAACCAGAATCAGAGCAAAGGACAGGAAACTGATGCTCTGAAAAAAGACTTTGAAGTAGTTTTTCCTATAGTAGAGAAGAAAAAACAGGCTTTTTTTCCTTTAAGATACACTGCCATCAAAGCCAAAGTTAAAAATGAAAATCTGAAAGCATTTGTTATAACACCTCAGAGTGAGGGAAAGAGTGATAGATCTAAGGAATAATTTTGAATCTAAGTCTTACAGATGATTGTTATTTCACTTAGAAAAGTACAAGTTCAATGAGTTTTATTAAAACCTGGTGAAAAGCTGAATGTTCCTTTATCCCAGTTCTGAGGAGCTCTTGCTGCTCATGGATTAGACTGGAGCCAGAAAATGACAATTTTTTGTTAGAGAGGAAATGTATGGGAAAAGGCAAAACATGCTAAATTTCAGGTCCTGCAAAATATGTAAGCGTATGGTAACCTTCTATGCCTGAGTTCAAAGGGATTACTCTTGTGCTTAAAGCTAAGCATCTGTTTAAGTCTTTGCTGTATCATATTTTGCTTTATTTCTAGGTGCCTGCTGTTGGAGATAGGCAGGTAGTGAGATTTTCATAAATGCCTTAGCAAGTGAAACAACTAAGAATAGAAAAAATTATATCCACAGAGCAGAGTACATCTCCTCTGAATTGATCTGTCCAGATGTTGGATTTCCAGCCTAGCAGCTTAAGCCCATCTCTGCTTAGTACTGAGCAGTAGGAAGGCAGAGGGGGCAATTCATATCACTTACCTTAGGGTGGGATAATGACACAGTGAAATTGTTTCAAACCACTGAATTTAGAGGAAACCTCAGTGACCACTCCAGATTAGCTGTCTGACTCCTGGAGAATAAAGATAAATGGGAACAACTTAACTTTACATTTTCTAGCTTAGCAAGGTATCTGTGTAGTTGCAGCTCAACCTGGCTATGTCCCTTTGTCATTTTGGAAGCTTTGCACACTAACACACAGCATCCTCATTTCTGCATCAGCCTTGGTTTTTAAAACTTCTAAATCCAGTTCTTGAAGTAGTTATGCAAACAATTTTTCTCCATGCCTTGGGGAGAACTAGACCTTATTCTGTGGGCAAATGGCACAAGAATCTGCTTCCTCTTAGAGGAAAAAGAGCTTTTTTAGTCATATGTTTGTCCCCAATGTTTATGGGGAGCTCCACAGAAATCACTGCTGTATAAACGGGAGCATCAGGCTTGTAACAGACACGTACAGAGAAATCAAAGATAGAAATTAGTCTTGGACATAGCATCTTGGGACAAACAATCCCCTTTGCTGCCCTGTGCCCACTTGAAGCCTAGGTGCTCTTTATGAGTGCTCAGTGCTAAGGATGCTGTACAACAGGTGGGCCTCACAACCCCCTCTCATTGCTTTCCTTGACTTGAAGATCTTGGCCCATTCTGGAGGTGTTGGTGCGTTCACTATGTAACTGCAAGAGAGAAGTGCCTAAATTCCCCAGGACTGGGTTCCATCCTTGCTCTCTCTGAACACAAAGCGGGAAAAGCTATGGATCAAATGATACTCCTCAAATTCCCATTATTGCTTGTTTGTTTCTTTTCTCATAATTTTATTTTCTAGGAAATACAGCATTAGCAAAGGAAAAGATCTTTTGATGTTAAAAATCTTGTCTTATAAACAGCTTTAGCTGCTATTTTTGCACCCCACACATAAATGCGCCCACAGGCAGTTCTCTTGAATTTTATTCCTGAAAGCTCTGTTACCAGCTCTATAAAATGTGTATTTATGGAAAAGATAATCATTCCCCTTCAGCTGCTCTCTCTGTTTACATTTGTAATCTGACTCAGCAATCTGCCTGTGTTGAGCAGATCATGTCAATAAGTGAGTTAGTTCTTTAATGTGTACTCTTTCAAAGCCTTTAAAAAGTATAAATAAGAATATTTAGAGATTATAGATGACGCAGTTTAATACAAAGTATTTCCAATGCATACTTTGGATCTCTCTTCCAACAGATTGTATTAAGTACATGAAAACAAATAAACTGTGAATGTTTGTTCATCATATGTTGCCATTTTCAATACTGAAAGTGAAAAAACCCTAAAGAAGTAGCAACAGGTAAATTAAATCTTTTTTTATCAAGTAAACCCCAATTTTCTTGTTTTTCTTCCCATTAGCCAAATGCAGATTGCATGGATGATATACCTCCAGACTTGGAAGCATCCATAGGAGGACCACCAACCAACCAGATAACGGGAGCCAGCGATATAACAGTGAACGAGAGCTCTGTAGCCCTGGATCCCCCAGTGCGGACTGTGGGAGTACTACAGGTCATCCAAGATGTAGACTCCTTTCCCCAGGCTGGGGAAGGTAACTTCACAACAAGCAGTAAGTTCCTCTTTCTGGCAGAATTTGCACTGAAATAAATGTTTAGAAACCCGAATCACAAACCCATCTCTAGTGCGGGGAAAGCGGCCATTGAGGGCTTTTTCACTGGAGCAGTGGCCTTACTTTAAGCCCAGCGGAAATCTACAGGGTAAGTAAATTTAAATATCATGTTCTGCTGTACTGCAAACACTTGCAGCCTGTGTGCAACTCAGTGTGTTCAATAACAAACTCTAATTGGAGTCCCCTGCACAGACAAAACAAGTTATTGCAGTCACCACAACACAATATAAACCTATGGTCATCTTCAGATATTGTTTATAGTAAGTGATCCAATTTACCGTGATAGCCCACCGTGTATCACCTGTCTTCTGTGTGAAGCAGATTGGTACATGTCCTTTGGCCTGCATTCTCTCATTGGCCTACATGTTACTATGTGGAAGTTATTCTTACCTGCATATCATAAAATAAATAGTGAACGCAGCAATCACTTTTGGTCAAGAAAAAAAGACTGTTTAATTCTGGTTTTGCTGTTCCTTTATCTTCTTCCATCAACAGAAGCTTGTCTGATTTTTTGTTTATACTTGAACTTCTCATTTCAGAAGGACTGATGGTCAGAGTTCCTGTACTTGAAAACCTAAGGGTAGCAAAATAATGCTGACAATTTGTGGAAAAAAAAAAAAACAGAAAAGGAGAATTTGGGATGTTTTCAGTGTGTTTCATTTTCGCTTGTTTAAGCGGCACCATTTGAACCAGTAACTCTCAAAATGTCTGCATGACTCTGTTCCTAAAAATCATGTTCTTTCTTGAAAAATCTACTCTGACAGTTTAAAAAGGATGTTGTCAGCTGTTCTGAGTGAGGATTGTGCTAGTCTAAAATTCTTATTTTTAGGTAAAATAGCAGATCAGTAGAAAATAAATCTGTTTGATACCAGTCGGTGTATTAGTATTGACAAGGCTATTGTAGAAAATCATCAGATATACTTGAAAGGAGGTAGACAAAAATACAGGTTTGTGTATAGAGTCAGCGTAGGTCCTGGAAAAAATTACGTATTTTCAACCATTTCTTGGTAATACTATGGGCCTGGGAGTGAAAAAGAAGACAAGTAATAATATGATGTGTAAAAGGTAGGAGAGAGAGATGAGGGAACTAGGCTACAGTGGTTTTACATGAGTCTCCTTACTCGGTGGAGAGACTTGATAATCACATTTTTCCTCATCTTGCAGGCAGTGCCATGGCAGTGAAAATAACTTGTGGAAACACTAGACTTGCAACCTTAGCTACAAGTGATGCAGAAGTGGATTTTTAAGTTCTCCCTTTGTGGATTAGGTGCTGGTTTCAGGTTTGGTTCTTTTATGGTGTAAGTCATGGATCCAGCAAGGAGTGAGCAGGGTTGTAGGCCCATCCATGGTGAGCTGGTGACATGCAGCTTTCTCAAGCCTCATTGAGTGCTGGCAAGAGCTGTTCAAAATGAGATGTTACTTTGTTCCTTCCAGTAATTGTTTCTAAATTCATTTGAGGCTGATGTAAACCATGAAAGAAAGATTTTTACTTCATGGTTCCACAGTGTAACTAAAAAAGGGGCTAGATGCTGGTCTCAGCTGTACCCTCTTAACACTCCTGAAGTGAGCAGCTCCTCTAGCAGGTAATTATCCTTGTCCTGCTGCTCTTTACAAGGTCTGCTGTTGAAGGTGGGTAGGAGGGCTGTGGTGTGCCCTTTACACCCACAGCTGCATGCACATGCTGAGAAGAGCCAGCAGCCTGGTGTGAAGCCCAGCCCTAGGGGCAGTCCATGCTTTTCATCCCGGAATTTTGGCACACCAAGAAGCAGTTTTTCTGGTTTGTCATCAGGGGTAACAATGGTGTGGAGGCAGCCAGGGAACACCAGAGATCCCCAGATACTCCCTTCCCCTGCAGTTCTGTTTCCAGAGTCTGTGGAAGTCCAAACACATTTGTTCTTCATTTTCCAAGTTGCCAGCTAAGTAACTGGGTCAAAAACTTGCTCTGAACCAGCAGAGTACTGCTAGGACCTGCAATACTTTGTTTTTTCCCCTTACCTTTAATAACATGGGCAATAGACACTAAGACTGGGCAATCCTGAAGGCTGACAGCAGAGCCCATGGACTAGGAGCTCACGTCAAGACCGGTGGTCTGTCTAGGCACATGGGTAATGAGGCAGCAAGCCATAGAGCTTCAGGAGAGCCCATCATTTGGAAGAGGCTGGGCGTTTGGTCTGGGGAAGGACTGCTAAAAGGAGTTTTCCCTGGTTATTAGAGAAAGAGGGAGACGAGAGCAGGGAGGAGAAACTGGCAGATGGCCCAAGCTCGATGAAGGTTGTGAGCCTCATGCCATCACAGGGGTGACTTGTGACCCCCTGCTGAAAACAGACCTTTCCAATTGTTTTGTGAGGAAAGAGGAGTCCTGAGGAAAGCTCAAAGGACCTTGGGATGTTCCAAAACCTGGTGTGTGTCTGCCTATGCTGTGCCTGTCATACACCATCACTGAGAGAACTCTAGTTTTAATGTATGGTTAGCTGTTGTCACTCACCCATCACTGATAGACATGAATCTTAATCTGGTTTTCTCATCTCAGTGAGAAATACTTGAATATTAGTCAGTTGTGGGTATGCAAGTTTACGTGCTGTCATCACCACATCCAAAGTGGTGCAATTTGCAGTATTTCCCAGAAACAGAGCGCTTTGGTCCTTCCTTGCAGCAGAGTTGCATCAAATAAGATGTCTTTAGTTGAAAGTTAGGGGCTGAGTTCCAGCAGTGATGGGAATTTGTCCCTCCAGCTGCCTTATGTGGATTTGGGGGATTCAGACACTCTGAAAGATAGAACTTAGCACCTCAGGCAGCCTGAACTTTTAAACCAGTGGAAGGGGAACATCAGATAGCAACTCTAGGTTAAATAACCGGTTCATAGCTGTCATATAGATGGGGCTTTATAGGCGTTGTGGTACTGTCTATTGTGTTCAGGCATTGCATTTCTCATTTCCAGAATCCTCATAGTTACACAGCTGCAGAGCTTGCTGAGCGTGCCCTTTCTGTGAACTAGCCTGCCTGGGAATTTGTAGGCGATGACGCTGACGGCTTCTAGGAATCTTTGCTGAAGTTGCTAGGTTCTGGCCTCTTTACATAACATTAGTGATGGGAGCAGAGTCCAAGGCTCACTCTGCACTGGAAGTTTTTCTTCCTCTTGTTATTGAATCTGTGCAGACTAACTCCAGTGCAGTCTTGACGTGGCGCCCTGTACCCAGCGTCAAGAGTTCTTGCATCCCTCTGTGTTCCTGGCAAAGTTCAGTGGTCCAGAAGGTAAAGGACTTAGCTGCTTCTTTCTGCCCACTTCAACAATACTTTGCTTAATTGTTGTTGCATCCTTTTTGTTTGCTGATTAATCGTTCTGGCGTTGTCTTGCTTTGGGTTTAATTTCCGTTTCTGTGTTTCCAGTGAGTATTCAGAGCCAGAAGAGCTCCCACAGTGTGTCTGGAGGGAGAATATTTCCAGAGTACTATTCACATTGGGTGAAATTCCATCTCCATTGAAATCTGGTGGCAAAGCTCCCACCTACTTCAGTGGGGCCAGATTTTCATTTCTGGAACTTGGCCAGTGCTTTTCTTTTTATTTCTCTGTGTGTGCTCAGCAGACATTTCCTCTTCTCTCCTTCCCTTTTTCTCCCCATGCTCCTGACTCGATAATGTCCTCCATGGAACCCTGGACGACGTACTGTATTAGGAACATCTGGATGGGACTTCGTCTGGGCGCCCATCCCTAGGGTTCCTTGCTAAACCAAGTACCTTCTGAGTAGCACTGAGCACTTAAAAATGGACCGTCAGTTTCTCTCAGCTGGCTTCTACCAATATCCAAGCCTTCATCAAGTCCCTTGGGCACATCTGGAGCCTGAAGTCTTCAGTATTTAGTCTTAGTGACTGCTCTCTGTGGTGGGATTTTATGCAGGATCCTGGTATAGTATCTTGTAATGTGATATTTCTGAAATCAGTTGATGAAAATGGATGGAAAAATTGAAAAACTGGAGTTAGAAAAAAAATGTGTGAAATACATAAAAGTTCATCTCAATCAAGTTTCCTGCTTTGACCCTATTCGTTTTCAGCTTTCTAGAAGGTATGAAAGAAGATAAGCTAAGGATCTTTTTCCACAATAATGCATCATAACAATCTGTTGCCTAATGTTTAGTAGTGAGTTACACAAAATGCTTTAGAAATTTCAGCACAGGTGGAGTTCCTGCTGTGCAGGTGATGTGAGTGCGAGCTGGTCTTGGCTAAGATCTGAACATGGAAAAGCTCTCAGCTATACTGGATTTGGAGGAGTGGAAAGGGGATTTGGGATTTGAGGAGGACATTCTTTAGGTCAGGCGCAGCTGGGATTGAATGATAAGGTTAAGAAAGCTAGTTCACTTGGAAAGTAGCATCTAGGTATTTTAAACGTTGTATGGTGACACTTGCAAGGGAAAAAGGTTTTTCATCTGTAATAGCATCTATGGTTATCCATCTCCCTCAACCCGTGTGGCACTTGCGAACAGATAATGTGCACTGCCTGAGTCTTTGCTCTCTGTTGGTGAATACCTCTACCTTTTCAATTTAGACAAGCTTTTTTTCTTCTCTTCAGCGGGATGTCTCGTCACGCTGCATAAGGCCTCAGAAATCCCTCCAGCACTGTCTCTGTGCTTGGAGGAAGATCCATAAATAATTTACTGCAAACACGCACAGGAGTTCCAGTATGGAAACCCACGAACTCTCTCCCAGGGTGCCATGGCACCTGCAAAGTCCACCAAGTTTGGCGGGCTGCGCAGCAGTGTGGGCAGTCTACAGAATACCAGCAGTTCTTTTTCTGTCTCTCATTTTGTTCTTATCATAAAACCTTGCCAACATATAGCTCATCGTGACTGTGAGGACACTTTCAAGTCTCTTTGATAGCTCTTCATTAAATCTATTAATATAACTTCTCAAGTAATTATTATGATCTGCATATATCTAAAATGTCTTTGTGAAGAATAATCAGCCTTTGGAAGTGGATATGAAAGTGCATGGTAAGAATCTGATCCACTGTTATCTTGCAACCACTTGACTGTTCCTCCTTGCTATTAAAGGGTTTTTTTTAAGCAGAATGTAAAGGGGGAGGAAAAGGTGGAAACACTCCCTAGGCAGTAGTTAATACAGAAAGTTATTAACACTTGCATTAGCACCTAGCACTGTCCTGGAGACAGAATACTGATGGGACCTAGTTAAAGATTGAGCAGATTTGGTCCCATGTGCCTGGAGTATGACATAAGTCCTGGTAGCTCTATTAAAAGCCTGTGTAGATGTTGCACTAAATAGTTACCATGGACTGAAAATTCCAGAGAGCTGAGGTCCTGGATTTGTTTTGAGACTCACACCAGTGCCAGCATAGCACCGGTGGTTTGACAGACCAGCAGTGGTTTGAAAGAGTCACCAAGTAAAATCTAACTGGCACTAAAAATGTGCTCTGGGTTGTTACATACACCTACAAAGACTCCTGCCTGGCTCTGTGAATGAACAGTGAAGTTTTCCTGTTATAAAACTGCTCTTCCTTTCCATGTTAAGATGTGAAATACAGACAAAATGTTTCTGTACAGCAAATTGGAAAAAGCGATATACAAAAATGCTGTGAAACAAGGAGCAAATTTGAAGTCTAATTCATTAATTCATTTTTATGTTTGTTTTCTGTTTCACAACTGCTATGTATATTGGCATTAAGTACAGGGCAAGGATGAAAACACCGGTTTCTGAATCTCCCTTCTTCCCTGCAGACACCGTGAGCTGTGTCTGTGCCTCAGTCAGGTAGCACAGTAGGTACACATGGTAGTTTGGCCTAACCTCAGGTGCCAAAAAGGCTGCAGATCTTAAGAAACTTCTTTAATAATCAACTAGGGAAAGATCTAGAAGAAAATGTCCTCCTTCAGTAGTGGAAGCTCCATTTAGATGTCTGTCTCTGCATAAAAATGCTGTGGTACTTACCAGCTTGCCTCTCTCTGTCCGGCATTCCTGGTTCCTGCCTCTGTGTTGCATTTCTGTTGTGCAGCTACCTTGTGAGCACAGTCCAGGAGCTAACCAGTTTCTTCCTGGTTTGTTTTTCTTGCTTGGATCAGTTCCCTGATCCTGAAATAGTTCTGCCAGTACAACAGGAGGAAAGAAATGCAGAGCACAAGAGAAGAGTGGTACATATAAGCCAGATTTCATAACACTATTGCCAAAAGCAAGCATACTATCGCAGACACAACTAGACCCTATACAGCTGTCTGTTTTGCCCAGAAATCAGGATAAACAAATAGTCATGAAGTAAAAGTAAGCATGAAGTTTCAAATCTCATTTGAATGCGCATATCTCTGTATACAGGCATTTTATTAATGGTCAGTGAATATGACAGACATAAGGGATTTATTATCTATGACAATGGAACTTGGTAAGGAAAAGTGCTAGTGTAAAAAGTGTGTGTACTGGGTTTCTGTGGCAAGGTTTTGGTAGCAGGTGGGTTGCAGGGGTGGCTTCTGTGGGAAGCTTCCCCTGTGTCCAGTGGAACCCGTGCTGGAGCAAGCACCTGGCAGGACCCGTGGCTCCATGGAAGAGAGGAGCCTGTGCTGGAGGAGGTTTGCTGGCAGGAGCTGTGACCACATGGGGGTGCCACGCTAGAGTGGTCTGTTCCTGAAGGATTGTACCCTATGGAAGAGACCCACAAGGGAGCAGTCTGTTCCTGAAGGACTGCACCCGTGGAAGGGACCCACGCTGGAGCAGTCTGTTCCTGAGGGACTGCGCGCCATGCAAAGCCCATGCTGAAGCAGTTCCTGAAGAACTGAGCCCATGGGAAGGACGTTGGAATTCACGTTGGAATAGTTCATGGAAGACTGTCTCCTGTGGGAGGGACTCAATGCTGGAGCGGGGAAAGAGTGTGAGGAGTCCTCTCTTGAGGAGGAAGGAGCGGCAGAGACAAATGTGATAGGCTGACCACAACTCTCATTCCCTGTCACCCTGTGCTGCTGTGGGGGAGGAGATAAAGAACTCAGTAGTAAAATTGAGCCTGGGAAGAAGGGAGGGATGTGGGGAAGGTTTGAGTTTGTTTCTTATTACCCTACCCTAATGAGACATTCCCAAATTGAGTCTGTTTTGCCCATGATGAAAATCGGCAAGCTATCTCTCTGTCATTATCTCAATCCACAAGCCTTTCGTGATATTCTCTGTCCCCTGTCCAGCTGAGGGAGCGACAGAGCAGCTTTGGTGAGCATCTGGTGTCCAGTCAGGGTCAACCCACCACACTGTGGTGGCACACAAACACAAGTGTGCCTTTTATATATATATATATATATATATATATTTCTCAAATTGCTTTGAATGTGCATTGCATCCATGCAAGGGAAAAAGGGATTTGAGGACTGGGATCAGGGATAATATAGCTTATATCTTTCTTTATATTTCGCTGTCTTCAGCAGACAGCTAGATAAAACATTGAACAAGAAAGCTTTTAAAGCAAAATGGACAAACAATGTAGAGTAAAACACAAATCTGAACTCAGAGAAACTGGATGACTTAATACTCACTGATCTCTGATTTATACTTGACAATGAAAGCATTGCCTTGCAAGAGATGTTCAGCATCTTGCACACAATCTGCTTGATTGTTTAGGCCTCATGCTCACATCTCTGATATCTGTGGAGTTTTTATTCTCATCAGTTTTTATACAGAAGCCTCCACTGAAATCATCAGGAAGTGCTGTTTAAGACACAGTCTGCTACTGTGGTTCTGAATCCTTTTCTGAGCAATTCAGGAACAAAGACAAATGGGAGACACGAGGGTCCAGCTTAGATCTAAACATGAAAGTAAGAATTAACAAGTAAGACTGAGTAACAGCAAGGGATCATTCCAGGGTCAGTGCTGCTGGGTGCTGCCATTATTTCAGACAGATAATCAATGCAAAGATAACGCTCACCTGCACTGCACAGGTCCCAGCGACCCCTGCCAGGGTCAGGTTCTGCTCTACCAACCCTTATATATGCAGACAGTACCAGATAGACCTATTTCTGAAAAAATCACAGGTAAGAGCAGATTATAGCAAGCAAACAAATCTAATACCTTTACTGGGAAAAGAAAAGCAGTGAAAAGGCAGCTGTGCCTATGGGAGAGTCAAAACACAAGGCTGAGATATTGGAGGCCCATAGAAAGTAGTGTCATTTCTGCAGCAGTCACCCTTGATTCTGCTTGCATGTATTTTGTTCTGACTGCATTGCTTCATAATGGAATATATGTTTGCCTTGGTGCTCCCACAGTGTCATGGCCGCTTTGAAGGTAACTCAAATGAAGTAAGCCAGGCAAAAGCTCCATCGAATATCATTTCCAGTCATTGTTATTTATGTTCTTCTCCTTACTCATCTAGACTTTGAGTCTTTAAATGCGCAAGAGAAACGTTTGCACATGGAAGCAGTGTGGGTTCCCACAGACGTTTAAAGGATCATGTGCATGCTTACATCTGTACTTCTTGTGTTCTAGCCAGCAGTCCTGATTTCTCAAAAAGCATGAGAGAGTTGCATTTAGAAGCAGATTAAGTGAAGGAAGCCTGTGTGCATGTACCTGTATCATGTTTTTTTTATAACAGATAAATAGTCCTGGAGGAGATGTCTGGCCCACAAAAAGCATCCAAAAAGGCTCCACTTTTAGTTTTCTTCAAATTCTTGTAGGGACAGCAGCTCAGATTTCCACGTAGTTTGTAGTAGTTACAATTTCAGCCTGGACGAAAAGGAAATAAATTGGTCTAAAATGTCTCATAAAATACCAGCAAGTCCTAGTATGTTTTTCAAACAGCTCGCTCTTTTGTTACTTACCCCAACTCCAGCAGAAATTAGGGTGCTTCAGAGATCCTTTAGGGTTACCACAGTAACCAGGTCACTTCACCTAGAAGTGAGAGTTCTCACTAAATCTTAAGTAATTGGTCTTATATCTTTATAGTTCAGGATGTGAGCAATTTTAAGTGAAAATCATGCATGAAACTCATGCTTTGAAATGGATAGGACAGATGGGGAAAGTAGCAAACATGAATGATCAGAAGAAAAGCAGGTAACAGGTGAAGCCTGACATCTGAGAGAAAATATCCAGCTACTGGCATGAGTGTTAGGAGAGGGTTTTCTCCTGCCTGTGAGGGATGGGAGAAGTGGGTAAGCCCTCACATTTAGGGATGCTGACAATAGGACCCACACGGTTCTATTCTACCCCAACTAGATGCCATCTTTGCCGCTCCAGTGACAAGGCTGATACCCTGAGGAATATACTCAGGCTGTACTCAGCACAGTGTACAGTTAACAACAGAGTTGCATTAAGTAATATCAGGGCTTCCAAAGCGCCCAGGAGAGAGATGATGAAATATCAACCCAACTTGGCATTTTACTGCGACTGTCTTTTGCAAGTGCCAGTATCTTTGACTGTTCTTTATTTTAACTCATTTTAACATATCTGAAGCACTTGGAGAGTAGCAAAAACGTATGATCTGCTGTGGCAATAATTAAATCCTATGTTAATACACATATTAATAGTGCTGTATGACAATGAAAAACCATAGTCCTACAGGAAAAATGCATAGAAAATTTATAGAACAAAGATACCACTGGCAAAGTCAGCATATGAAGAGCACTTAGATAGAATATCTGTGTTAAATCAGAGTATCTCAGGGGGAAGGACGGAGAGGGATCGCACAAAGGAGGTTTAAAAATCTGCCAGTTTCATATGCAAGTAATTAAATAATGCAGTGGTTTTAGTTGTTAATGTGTCTTTGGGCGACAGCCACTAAATGTGGTCTGTCGAGTATGTATGACAAACCTTGCTTCAGATTTTGCCCCCCTGTGCATGGGATACTGAATTCCACTGAAATGTTCCTAAATTGTATTACTTCTTTATAACTGCTTTTTGAAAAGGTAGTGGCACCAGCAAATTGTCTTCCTGTGCATGAAAAGCTATCAGTCTGTAAGACCAAAATACTCTCAGAGTAGGAGACTTTAGGAAAGTGACCCTCTGCCAGTCTGCTCTGGGAGATGTAACATGCTCCCAGCTGCTGAGCAACCTGCAGCCTGAAGAAACACTTCAAAGGAAACAGTTTTGAAGAAAGGCTATGGTAGAAAGATTATATTTTCAGTTGTTCACCCTCAAAAGTGCCTTGTTAAAGTACTGTAATAGCTGCATATTCCACAGGGTGGAATCCTTCAGGTTTTGCCTGATCGTGACTGAAAGATGCAAGTCCACTTCCCTTGTAAAAGCTGAAAATTTACTCTGAATTTATATTCAGCTTCTAAAAGCCTCATTCCAGTCTAGATAAATAATGTAACAATATCTTAATTTTTATTTTTCCTAAAAGTTCCTGAGGTCTAAACACTCTTGTGGAGCTGCCTGGGAATCTTCTGGAGACTGCCACTTTTCAATGAGAGGAGTTGAAAGTGAAGAACTTGAATGGAAAAGGAAACGTTAACCCTGAAAATTTTAACTTTCTCAGGGTTAAAACTGAACTTAATGTCACAAATTTTTTACTCTTAACTTTACAGTAGTGTTCCCCAGGGAAATAATCACGAACCAGTACAAAGGCATTTACATTTTTTGAAGTTACATGATTGGTTTCCAGGTTTTCAGAGACCATTTGTTATTTTTGCTTTTCCAGGTTCCATAGGGCATTTCTATTGCCAAAGTTGTTCACTTGAAACTATACTGTGACCGCAAGCTTATTTGAAAGGAAATGATAGATGGCCCTAGATTTATATAGCCTAAGACCGGTTTCTATTGATGTTCCTACTGGCTTTCCTACAAGTGAAATCCAGGCCTTCAAGGGCACTTGGCCAGGGAGAAATTATCCTGGTTGCACTTTAGGCACCTTTGGTGGCTAAAGTGAGCCTTCAGTGGCTCAGACTCAGGTGAGTCTGAGTTTCCCCTTTAGTGTTAGCCTTGCTGCTTGTTGCCCTGGTTGCCCCTCTTTTTAATTGTCACATCCAGCATTTTGTAAACAAGTAAACAGAGCTCACTTTTTTGTTTGAACCACGAGCAAGGGAAGCAAAAGGAGCCAGATAAACAAGGAGGGAGCGTGTTTGAACTCTTGCTTTAGGCTGGTAAGACAAAACTGTTGGTTTCACATCTCAGGTCAAGGAGTCAGGTCAAGTAAAACTCTGCTATGTTCTTTTTCATAAAGGCTCATTTTGGGCATTACGGGAGACAGGCAGGAAGGAGACAAGGGGTCAGTGGGAGACTCACATTAAATTAATTTCAAATCTTTAACTCAAAATGCTTGTTAGTTTGGTTTCAGTTTTTGATTATTTTTCCTTCTTTCCATAAGCTATTTTTATAAATGTACTTGTAGACAAGATTTGAATGTAGGAGGCCTGGCCTGGCAGAGCAAGGATTTACTTTTTAATGGGAAAAAAACAAAAATGTTGCACTATTGCAGCACTGTCAAAGAAATGTTCCAATTAAAAGGAGATTGGCATCAACTGATTTAAAAATTCTTAAATGAACATA
Source organism: Coracopsis vasa (assembly GCA_026283785.1). Taxonomy (NCBI): domain Eukaryota; kingdom Metazoa; phylum Chordata; class Aves; order Psittaciformes; family Psittacidae; genus Coracopsis; species Coracopsis vasa. Next base: position 478 of record JANHGB010045319.1, on the reverse strand, counting down.
ACAAGAGATAAACTATTGACCTTTGTCTTTAGGAATGCTTTTCTCGGTTGTTCTGTACTCTGTGTTTCTCTGTGAATGTGCTCTAATATACACAGCCTAGCTTGTTAGAGTTTTATCTGGTGCACTAGCCCTGCTGCTGGAAACAGTAACATTTTGGACATTTCTGTTTCAAATAGACAGTGGTTCTGTATACCTCCTAGTCATATTTTAATCCTCATTTCATGTGCTCGTGGTGAGTTTTAAATGCGCCTGGTTTTCTTTTCCATAGAATGCTTTAGGTTACATCAAAAATATTGTCAAATCCTTTAAGCAGACTGTGAAAGCAGCATAAAGGGGATCCAAAGGACATCTAAGACATTTTACTTTTCCAAAAAGAAAAGGGTTTGATACAGTCCCTGTTGGGGTTTACGTTACTCATAAAAACAACTATGCATAGACAGATTAAATCGGGGGGGGGGGGGGTTGTTAAGTTTGCAGG
>JANHGB010045317.1:22549-36537 GCA_026283785.1 Coracopsis vasa | reverse complement strand
TTTTTCCTGTCATCAAAGTGAAGTTTTGGGATGGTTTGATTTTCAAGTAGAAGGCATTAGAGATTCATAAAGGTGAGGCTTCCCTTCCCAGCACACACGAGCTGAACCTCCAGTCTGATACCATCTCCCGCTCCTCTCCCTAACATGCCAGCGCTGTGGAATATTTAAAACGGGTCAATCATCACAACTGTCGGTAAGGAGAAGTTTTCACCTTTTCCTTTTTTATTTTCCTTAACACATTTCAGGTCTTTTCACGCACTTCCCGCACTTCTCTCACCACCGCAGCACTGGTGCTGTGCCTGCCACCACCAAGCAGACGAGGCACAGGATTCCATGACCATTTTCCTAAGGATGCTCAGACTCAAGCTGTGGCATGAAGCCAACCAGTTCCACCAGCCTGCCCCCCTCATGCTCCCAGCGACATCCCAGCTCCTTCCTTAGCCCCTCCAAAGGGACTTCTACGACAAAGACTGCACCTTCCCAACCTACGCCCTGTCCCCCTGCTTAAACCTTGAGCTGCCCACATCGGGTCAGCCACAACCCCCGCGGGCTCGGTCACGGAAGGGAAGATAAACTCCGTGTCCCCCCCCGCGCTGCGCTGTGTAACCCCGGCGGGACGGTGCTGGGCGGGCTCCCCACACAGCTCCCCGCCGAACCCCTCCCCAGCACAGGCCTGGCGCTGCCCCGCCATAGGCACCGGGGGCCGCCGGTCACCGGGCCGCGGCCTCCCCCCTGCGCCGGGGAGGGGAGGGCGCTGCGGGGAGCTGGGGCCCGAGGCTCGGGGCGGCGGTGGGCGCGCTGACAGCCCGGCTCTTACCGGACTCCCCGGGGGGCCGCCGGTTGTACTCTCGGTCCCGGGAGCCGCCGCCACAGCAACAGGAAACACCTCCGTGTCCCGGAAGCGAAAGGGAAAACAGGGTGCGCGCCTGCGCGCCGCCGAGGGGACGATCCCTGCCCCGCAGGGAGGGCTCGGCCACACCGGACCCCGCTGTCCCCGCGGGGAGGGCCCCCGGCCCCCGCTTGTCCAGTGGGCTCGCTCCGGGGACAGGGGAGCCGCCAGACCCCCCCCGTGCCCCGGCCGATACCAACATCCCATCCCGGGGGGAGCCCTGCCCTCCGTTAGCGCCTGGCACAGGCCCTGACCAGGGTAGAGGGGGGGCTGTAGCATCCCGAATGGCAGCTTTAACGCGGTTCGTGTTGTGCGGTGCACGGGGCTTACTGTGGATGTGTCACCTTCCCGCCTGGCTGCGATCCCTCTAAGGATCTACAGTACCGCTCTAACAGCGGGTCGGGCTGTTTGAAATCAGCTTCAAAACAGCGTAGAACGCGGCTACAAAACAGCACTTCCCTTTCCAAATCCACCTCCCTGCTTTCCCGTACTGCTTTGGAAGAGCCTGCCACCATTTGGGCTGGAAACGGGCTCAAATCCCAGACTACCATGGGACAAATCTTGTCTCTGGCTTCCACATTGTAACCTGTGCAATTGATTTCCCTCTTTGGCTTATAGTCGCAGGCTGTTCAGAAATGACCCCTTTTGTGCTGCTTCTGTACAGAACTAAGTCCAATTCGGTCCCAGTTTACGGGGGCCTTTCAGCGCTACGGAGAAATAATCCTTAGGGAAAGTGGTTTGGGGGGAAAGAGCTGGCTGTCACCTGGTGACTGATTAAACCTCAGGCACTTCAAGCTTTGTGCTTTGCTATGATATAAAGCAAAGCATTGCAGATTGCCCAACTACATCTGTCAAGGAGAGAACGCGCTGTGCTTGTGCTGCCGGCCTCAGGGCATCTCCACAGAATCAGTGCAAAGCCTGGCACAGGAACCAGCTGGAAGGCTCTAGCTTAGAGCTAGGGTTTGGATTGAGCACCGACCTTCTAATCCCGTGTCATTCTGCAGTAACAACATAGTTCTGACTGGATGGGTTACAGGTACGTTACTGTCAGGCAGCCAAGGGTGCAGGATCCTGAGGTTTTGTCAGGGAATGCAAGGAGCTGCACACTGGAGGTGTTCCAGTTGAAGCCAGTACTGCCCAGATACACAAAGAAAGTGGAAAGCACTGAGAATAGTGTATTCATCAGTTTTCCTCTTCTAAAGCCTCTTCCAAGTGGGACTCCCAGTCCATTTATCACTGTCATCATGTTACAGCAAGCAAACCGCCTTTCTCCCTCCTTCTCCATCCCCCAAACACAGAAGCCTTTTAGCTCCAGAAATGCAACGTTCCAGGTTCCCTGCTGCTTTTCAGATTTATCAGGATTCTGGGTGGGCTACGAGCAGAAATTTTCAGGATAAAAGGTAATTCCTGCTTATTGTAAAGCCCCAAAACCATCCTTCCCGTATTAACTTATTGCTGATGCTCTGGGAATACTAAAAGCAAAAGGGTCAGGGCATAAGTACCAAGTGAGAGGTGAATTCATCCTGAAGTCCAAACCGAAAGCCATTCTGGCCTCCCTTCCTTACCGAACAAGCAGTGTGGTGGAGGATGTTTGCCTTGCAGAGACCCATGTCCTCCATTTACCCACAGAACCATTGTTTGAATGGAAATGGTTCTCCAAACCTCTTTCACAACGTGCCTCATAGGGGTCCTGGGGACTGGTTGTTACAGCAACTTGTTATAAATCATACTGTATACTGATGCAGCCAGCAAGGGTCAGCCTAGGACAAGTGGAGAATCCAGTGTCCAGGACAGCCTGTATTAGGATTCATCAAACTGAGCACCTTCTCTTACAGAAGAAGAATTTGAAGCCTACCAAAGGCTTTAATCATGGCTACAGGCTTAACAAGAGTCTGGTCCATCTGACCTCCCTATTTTCCTCATAGGGTAATAGAGATACAACTCTCAGCTATGAAAAGATATAGAAGACCCATCTCTACCCCAGTGCTCAAGCTGAAGTCTCTAGGAGGGAAGCAATCCTCCTGCCATCTGTATTCCAACAGCAGATCCTTGGCTCACCTCCATGGCACAGCCCGCTTGGAGAGCTCTCCTCCTGTCAGGGCTGTGCTGGGACTCATCTAACTCCTGTTGCATAAACTCTGGAAGCATGTTTATAAGAGAGGATTAATTTAGACACAAACCCTTCTCTACCCTTGACAGCAAAGGCTCAAAAGGAGCTTTCTCCTTTTCCAGGTGAACAATAAACCTAGAGGCTCACAGCTCAAAGTTTACAGAACAGTGAAGCTTGGGTGGCCACTGTTGTTGAGATCCCAGTGCCTGCAATCCTTCCGCTCTGGTTTTCATCCCTGCCGGGCTCCAGACATCACATTTGTGAGACTCGGAAACCGGAGCTGCAGAAACTCTCCTGCATCCGTACTCTCAACCCACAGCACAGCCTCCTTCCCTGGCTGACTGCACAGCGTGGTGTGAGGATGGATGGGAGAGGGAAACAAGCTGCCATGCACAGGGCCACTTGGGCTGCCCACCTTCTTCACAGCACACGTGCATGTTTGTAGCAGAGCAATGATTCCTGGTGCTGAGCTAAAGCAGAATTCCTCCTGCTGTTACTTTCTCTAAGAAGAGCTCTCGCTTCTCTATTTCATCACAGCCATGGAAGCGACCAGACCTTTTGTGTCTACTGACAGTGAAAAGACCTCAGGCTTCCCAGTCATTTCCCCATCCTTCCTCCCTCTGGCTTCAGCTCATCCCTTTCTTTAACCACCTTTTCTTGTCTTCTCTTTCCGAGCCTGCTTTGTCTCCTACCGCGTGGTGGTGCTGCAGTTAAAACCACCGCGGAGATAAAGCCAGCAGCACCTGACCAGGAGATGGACCAAGAGCTGGCCCAGCACCAAGGGGTATGGATAGTGAAATGCGAGTTCGCGATGGGAAAACAAGAGGAGCAGCCACATATCCTGGCAGCAGCTACAGCCCCACTGAGCCCTGACAGAGCAGCTCACACATCAGTGTGAATGAGAACATCACACATCAGAGAAGTGAATGTGCCACTATGGCTACACGGTGGCCCTGGAGCTGGCTTTTTAGGAGCCACACACAGCTCCTAACTGCACTAACAGGAGCCAGCGAGGTAACTATCAACTGTGCTGCCCAGAAGCAGCTCCCAAAGGCTTCATCCTGACATAATCCAAATACAGGCACCCTCAGGCTTAACAGCTGCCACACAAGTCCCAGTCCGGATCTAACCACAGGCAGGACATTGATTTTAATGAACATCTCGGAACCCTGCCCAGTTGTTGGGCTTTGGTTCAAGACACTGCAAAAGGAACATGCAAAAAGGAGCTCCCACGTTAGGCTGGGCAGCATATCCCCGAGCAGCCCAGAAAGCCAAAGGAGATGTCACAGAGTCACAAACACAAAACAGGTCCTCAGCCACCTTGGGGACTTTCTCCTGAGTGTTAGCAAGAGTCAAGAGCAGAGATTCCTCACAGAGGGGCTGAGAAACAAGGTCAAAGTTACAATAACTCATGTCCAATCCCCATGCATTTAACAGTATGCCGAGCCATACTCCTGTTTTGAGAGCTAGCTCCAACTCCTCACACTCCCCAGGTCTCCACAGCAGTTGTCCAGAGAAGAATCACTCACTCACTCACACTAGCAATAACCTCAGAGGACCACACCAAGCATGGCTCCAAGCTCTTGGTGCTCTGGGCATCAAGATCTGTACCATCCCAGGTTTAGATGTACAACAGCGTGCAGGGCTGCAAACAGAGCCTCTGCTAGGAGGTTCCTCAGGCAGGATTGACAAGGCATAACTGCCTCCTCCTGTAATATCTGGGTTATCTCTAAACATCCACACAGCACTTGCTCTCATTGAGCTCCCTGCCTCCTTATTGCTGTGACACCTGAAAAACGTTCCCTAAGAGCCAAGGGCTATTAGCTGTGGTCCTTTTCATTTCCCTTCAGCCATCCTGAAGGGAAAATAGGCTTTTCACAGCACATGTCCAAGGGCAGCCAGTTCTTCTATGTCCCAAGAAGGTTTTACTGACCTTAAGAGCCTCTGAGATGCTCTTACTGGAGAGCGAGCATTGCTTGAGGATGCAGGGTAGAGAAAGAGCTCATTTCTAGAAGATTTTCTCTGCTCACAAACAATCCTTTGAGAATCAAAATGTTCTTCAGTGCTCTGAGTACCTGCCCCAAAGAGGAGGGACAGGCTTTGTCCATCAGCCAAAGCCATGCAGCAAAGCCACAGTGAATGTGGTAGGAGGACACTGCACCCATGCACACTGGCAAAGGAGCAGCTTACATCTGAAAAGCAACGATCTCATCCATGCAGGTGCTGGGAGACACCACTTTGTGTTAGTTAATAAAGGTTTGGATGCTCTAGAGATCCCTGTGCCCATGCATAGGCCAGATGCTGAGCTGACTTATCACTGCAGCGGTGAAAAGCAGCCTAAAGGGTCCAGCTTCCCTCAGGCAACAGGGATATTTGCTTGGGCAAAGCAGAACTTTGTGGAGGAAAAATGAAACTTAAAGGAAAAATTGACCTGGAATCCTCCTTTGGGGGGAAAGGGATGGGAAATGGTTCAGTGGCCAAAGGAAAGGAGGGTAAACTATTGCCAGGCAGGATTGCGAGCTCATTTTGACTCCCTGGAGAAAGAGCCAGGCCAAGCAGGGTGCTGGGTACAGCCAAGCCAGCAGAAAAGTGAAGCAATCCAAGAGGCTGCTGTCGGCAGGGGAATGCCAGGGCCAGGGGGGAGGCTGGGGAGCGGGCTGCAGCCAGGCTGGGCCAGAGCCGTACTCACTCAGGCACTGCAGAGCACTTTTATTCACAAGGGGTTTGGCACACAGAGAGCAGCTGGTGCAGCTGGAGAAAACCCCTGGCACGAGCTGGTGCCTATTGACCTCTTTCCACCTTTCTTTCGGCTCCTTTGTCTCTTTCTCCTTCTCTCTGTCTTTTGGCTGCTCTTTGTTCTTACCCTGGAAGGAGAGAAAAGAACCCCAGAGCTCTGTTACAGACCTTGCACTGCCCACACGTTCCTTGCAAGGACAGTGGGCACCTTTGTGCCTGAGCCTTTGGGATGGCAGCGCTTTGCCCAGATGCCTTCCTAAGGATCCCTCTGGTCCATGCCTGATGGAAAGCAGGACACAGCACTGCAGCCCATGGTGCCCTGCAGGCTCTCCCCCTTGCCACAGTGAGTGATCCAGCAGTCACCCAGCCAAAGGGCTCTTCTCTTGGTCTGCACAACTTGTGCTAAGACAACAGGAGAGCAGCCAGGACGTGCCCTGGAGCAAGGTGGGACGAGAGTCAGGGATCACCCTGTCCAGTGCATCACAGCACATCTGCTCAGCCCAAACCACCCTACTGGTCCCTGGGGCAGATCCCCTTTGTTACTTGAAGCATTCAACAATTCCTTCCACAACTCCAGCATCTCTCCCTCACCTTCTCCTTTTGCCAGGACCCAGTGACTCGGCTCCGCAGGGAACTCAGACGTCGCATCACCTTCGTGCCTTTCTCTGCTTTATCGCTCTTTCCACTCCCCTCATTTCTGAAACAAGACCAGAGACCTCTTAACCAAGGGGAAGTTAACTGGCCAAGCACAGTTCAGGGAGATCACTGGTGAAGTTCACCTTAGGACCCCATCTCTGAGTGTTTTATCTCCTGGAGGATCTGGTTTAGCATCAGCTACGCCATTGCAGACTTGCAAATAAGGAGCTGAAATGTCCAATTGTGTGTGTAAGCTGAGGCTGTCTCTTTTTGCTCAGTGTCATGCACAACAAGGCCCCAGTTCTGGCTGCACCACTGCAGATACCAGCATCATAGCAGCCTGCCAGTATCTAAAGGGGGCCTATAGGGATGCTGGGGATGGACTCTTCATTAGGGACTGTAGTGATAGGACAAGGGGTAATGGGTTCAAACTGAAACAGGGGAAGTTTAGATTGGATATAAGGAAGAAATTCTTTACTGTAAGGGTGGTGAGGCACTGGAATGGGTTGTCCAAAGAAGTGATAAATGCTCTATGTCACAGTGTTCAAGGTCAGGCTGGACAGAGCCTTGAGCAACCTGGTCTAGTGTGAGGTGTCTGCGCCTGTGTCACGGAGTTTGAACTGGGTGAGCTCTAAGATCCCTTCCAACCCAAACCATTCTGTGATCCTATGATGATTTAAAATTGTCCAGTTGAAGTAATAGTCAAGAACAGGTATAAACTTCTTTTTGTGGAAGGAACAACTCTCCTTCCTTCCAGACTATGAGCCACTTCCTGAATATGAAGTTTAAATGTTCACTTCTCTACTTTTTCTGTGTCTAAACATTAAGCTGTGCATCAAAGCAGCACAGAGACGTGGTGTGCTCAAGAATGCTCTGCATTATTCGTCAAACCTACCCTATTGTACATATTTCTAATGCAGCTACTCCCACAGCATTGAGCTGACAGAAGCACTTATCACAGTGTGGCCCCAATGAGATTCCTAGTATGAAATCTGACCTTAAGAAGCCATATGAAAAATCACTCTGAGGCCCAAAGAAATTCTGAGAAATAATTTCAGACTTAAACAGAAGGAAAAAAAAATGCACAAAAAAATATTTGGTTAGAATTCAGTCTCTGAAGTCCTGATGGATGAGCACTTGGATTATGTCCGAGGGCAGTAGAAGGAAAAAGGGACAAAGAGTAAGGGAATGATGAAACCCTTCTTGCTTGACCTGTGTTTTGAGAGAAAAGCTCAGTCCTTCTTTTCCAGATAAGAGTACCAGTACAGAGATCCTGCACTGATACTAGAAAACTGCAGTAACTTCTCTATGTTTCTCTAGACCTTTACAGAAGGCAAAATGTTTGCCTTGGTTCACATGCTTTTCTTAAAGGTGCTGGTTTCTTTCAAAAGGAGGTTGTCAAAATCTGCCATTCCCTACTTACCTGATGTGAAGCTGGAGTGAGAGGAACGCTGGCCTGGTTAAAGCCATGCAACATCCAAATCCTGCACTATGACAGAAAAAAGGTGGTTTCTTGATTAGTCCTGAGCCAGCAGCCATTGAATAAAGACCGTATATGAAAACAATGTGAAATAAAAGGCCAAATCTAAGAAAGAAAAACAGCTTAGTCTCTCCAGCTGCTGGAGGGCATGACTAAAGAGAAGAATCATAGAATCATAAAATCATAGAATAGTTAGGGTTGGAAAAGACCTTAAGGTCATCTAGTTCCAACCCCACTGCAATGAGCAGGGACACCTCACACTAAACCATGTCATCCAAGGCTCTGTCCAACCTGGCCTTGAACACCGCCAGAGATGGAGCATCCACAACTTCCCTGGGCAACCCATTCCAGTGCCCCATCACCCTAAAAGTAAAGAACCAGTAAAGAACCAGTGGCCAAAACTGCAGTAATGACTATGCATATGTTACTGCATGAAGGGCAATGAGGCATTGTTTTAATCCAAAAAAAGAAAGAACCCACAGCTCTCATCAAGTCAAAATTCATACGTGAACTGCCCCCAAAACATTGCTTTGTCTACTGGTCTATTAACCACAATGGAAGGAGAAAAACAAAACTCACAATATGGTCCACTACTTTGTTAGGACCATGTCTGAGCAGCCAATTTCCTTATGAGGTGATACTAGTATTTTCCTAGTAAAGAGCTTCAGTTTGTTAGGCTTTTCAGAAATACTGGTACTACTTCTGATTTCTTGAGACTGTTCTTTTGTTTACAAATAAAGCAATATGATTTTGCTTACATGGAGTTTAACGTCTTTGAAAACAAGGCTGTAAAAGCTTTGCTGATACAATGAGGGAACCAATCGCACAAGACATATCAGCCTACATGGTTTTATTTCAGTTTTGGACATGAAGCATTTGCAGCCTGTCTTTGAAATTGACACTACTGACATTATTCTTCCAGCAGCAAGAAGATGCCTGTGAATTCTCCAGAAATACCCTTACTAATTTCAGTTAAGAAATTAATCTAAAGAATAGGAGTTAAATGTGGTGGAAGACTGTGAAGCAACTACAGAAAGTATAATCATTTGGAATTGATTAGAGAACATTTAGGGAATGTACATTGCCATATTTTCTTTGCGATCATCTTCAAATAAATTCTTTCCAATGATACAAGTTTGTTGCTTGTGTTGACTGTAAACAAATTACTCCTTTAGCCAAAAGCAAACTATTCAAAGATTGTTTCTGAAATAGATAAGGAAGATTTAAAATAATATTAGGAAAATCACAAAAATCACCTTAGCCACCTAGATATTCAAGGCTTTGTCCTTATAGTTCAGCATAGTACCTCAGCATGTTATCAGATCAATTGGTGGGATAGGCGGTATTCATCAACCCTCACTTTCAGCTTTTGTGGTATAGATTCATTATTGTTTTCTACAATATCTTCTACCAAGATGCAATATCAAAATGTAATTTAACAAACCACACAGAACTTCACTCTGCTGCAGTCCTATGAACTGCATTCCTCCAGGGTTTCAATATCACAACTGTCCATGTAAATTAAGTTTTATGGGTTTGCTACCAATGGAAAGCTCTGCAGATTATCATCTTGCCGTGTGACCTTCTCTTGAACCTGTCAAAATAATCAGGATTTTGATTCAAGCAGAAAAACAAGATGAGTAGTTAGCTCCACATGTTTTAGAGCTTGCCTTTTCCTCCATTTCGTGTCAGTCCTCTGATTTTCATAGGTGAGAAGCTGAGCAGTCAAACTTCCAATTATTATTCTTTTTTTTTTGGTGGGGGGGAGAGTGCTGAACTCAGTTTACAAAGTATGAAAAGCAAAACCTTCAAATAGATTCTCAAAGAAACTCAGACACCCACCCCCCAGATGTGGCAAGTGCAGATAACAGTCGCCATGGACATCAACAGGAAGAAGCAGTTCAATCGAGAATAAAATATCCATAAATTCAACCAGCAAACTTCATCTTCCCAAAATAACACTATAAAAATGCCTGTACAGAGAAATCTCATTAATCTGTCCACTATGCTTAGGACTACTTAGAAAAAAGGGATAGTATTAATTTTACTTAAATTTTACCTTAGTTGGAGTACAATACCTAGTACAAGACCTCACTGATTGTCCTTTGAGTGGACATGATGCGAAAGAAGAATTCCTGACAATAAAAAGATTTTAATAGACTTTCCAATAAAATACTAATACCAATACCAATTTTGAAATAAAAGCCTGTATAGATAGCAATAGTAAAAAAAAATACAAGTTAAAAATGAAATATAACATTTCAAGAACTCAGAAACTCTGAAAATTTCCAAAACTAGCAGACATTTGAAATATTGGAATAATTAATTAAAAATACCCTAGCAGAACACTAGAAGTCTGTTTATACTTCTTATATTAACCTTTACTGTTTCCTACGAAGGACAGTCATGTAAAGCAAGCATCTTGACAGAATTTTGGCATTCAGATACTCGAGATAGGAGACACACTTGGATGATAGTCTGCTTTGATGAGCTTTCGATGTCTACATGAGAAAACAAGGTTGGAACTAGAATTTCTGCATCTTCATAAAGATGCAGATTCAGACAGGCTATCAAGAAAGAACATCTGTAAGGTCTTCTAGCATTCAGAAACCTAAGAACTGATATTTGTTACTCCCTCTTCGCTTGCCACATAAAAAGCAAACAAACAGAACAAGTACTGAGATGCAAGCCTCAATACATTTTTCCCGATGTGTACATAATCAACGAGCCATTTGTTCTGCAATAAAAGCTGTTTGATACGTTGCCTCAAAAGCACTACAAGAAAGGCTGATAACATCCTTCTCCATTTTAGAGGCAGCAGAGACCACGCATACTCAGTGCAGTTATCACCTAGGAAACAAATGATTGCATCTTATTTTTGGAATAAGGCTGTAGGTGTACGAAAGATCTGAAACACGCTCCCACACAGGCCTGAACTCATTCCTCATGGTGCCAACAAGAGTAATGAGTGGAGCCGTTGGGAAGCACCTCCTAGGGGTAGCCAGAGAACCACCCACAAGCTCTAGACATGATGTCAGGGTTCCTCAGCAAGTGAATCCCCTAGGAACACTCTGTTAAGGGCCAGTGTAACGCACAAGTCAGGCCAGGCAAACATAAGAGGTTCTCTGGGGCCGAAGATCTCCTCATAAAATCTGTGAGGCACCCAGAAGCAGCGTGCATCAAGATATAAAAGCATTCAAATGGATTTTAATGAAACAATTAATTTAAGTGCTCTTCAGATCTTGATGTAAATTGCCTTGGCATCACAGCATTACAGTGGGTTGCTTAATAAATTGATAGATTTTAAGGCCAGAAGGGACCATTATGATCATCTAACCTGACTGCTTGCATAGTACAGGTCAGAGACTCTCACCCAGAAATCCTGTAAGTAAAACCCATAACTGTGGATTAAGCAAGTGCATCCCTTCCCGAAAGCCTTCCAAACTTGATTTAAAGACCTGAAATAACAGAGAATCCACTGCAGTCCTAGATAAATTGTTTAATGGGGCATTATCATAACTCTTAATGCTGTGCATCTTATTTTTAATCTTCGGTTTCCAAATTTTTATCCAACATCGTCTTTTTTCATGCAAACAGATTGTAAAATAATTGTGACCTACTTGGAAATATCTTGGTTGTGAAATCTTGTGCAGATTTGCTAACCACAAAGTAAATACACAGAATTGCCTTTCCATCTTTTTTCACTTCTCCCTAAAGAGCCACCCGTATAATGTTCTGAAGACAGACAACCACGTCCTTACCTATGTTCCATAGATCAGCATCATCCTTTCCATCTGTTCCATGCAAATATTTGCCATGAAAACTTAGCTTTTGGAAAATAAACCTTTGGTTTGATTTTGGTGTCATCGCACACAATTTTCGTGAAAAAAGAAATGTCTGCAAAGCACTGTTAAGCATACATTTACATGGAAATGGATAGTTTACACTGCCTCTCCATATGAACATCTTTACTGCATAGTAACACAAAGTTGGTTAACTACAATTTCAAAAAAGAATAAGCTCCTGCAAGATTATTAATGCACTACATCTTCACTGTACCTCTTATTTCACAGTTGCCTCCCTCCGCAGGCAAGCCCAGAGTGCAAAAAGATGCCTCGTTCTAATCTTAACACACATATGTGCAACCTCATAGACAGCAGGAAATATCACTTGTGATTTATACTCAGAAAAGAAATGAGAATGACCTCTTCTAGAGAGCTGCACATTAAGTGGAATCATATAAATGTGATGGGTAAATTTAAATGTGACAGGGTAATATCAGTATGTACCATTTAACAACCTAGTCTGCCACCATTATGGTTTGCAGTGTTCATCCTATCTGCACTGTGATGGTCCATCTGCTAGCACTAAGATTTAGGGGGTTTTTTGTCTGTACAGGGCCTGGTACAACAGGGTCCATGGTTAGGGGCACATGCATGTTACTATAGCAGGAATAAGAAATGCTAACTTTAGTCTACTTCAGTGGGATTCAGTGCACACATATGGTCTGTCCATATGGAGCTGATTTCAGGGTGGGTTCCTTTATGTGCAGAACCTTATGGGTCCATCAATAAAAAGATGAACTTTTCAATAAGGGAAATAAGTAGAGAAGCAAAAAGTGAAGCTGATAGCCAGAGGCCATAATATTCTTTTTCCTTTCAATTTTCACAAATTAAAAACAAAGAAAAAAACAGCCACCCAGAAATTAAAATCAAGACTGCCTAGATTTGAATTGCTCATTAATTCTGGATACCACTCTGTGTCACACAATGCTAACACTATAACCAAGATATATGCTAATAGAATTAATAGATAAATGTTTGTATTTGGGGAGGGCTATTTCTGGTTTTGAGCAAAATAATGGATAGCTCTATTCCAGCCTGATAATGTTTACAGCTTATAGACTACTGCGTGATAAGATGAGGTTAAAATGATCATCTGAAAATTCCATGTCCTGAGACATCTGTGAAATGATTTCATCTTTACAAAGGAGAATGCACACAAACCAGTGTTAATTGTAACATTCATATTTCTGACTTAATCAGATGCCTTTAAAGCTTGATAATAACAGCAAAGCTGAAATCAGCAAAGGGAAAGTAGCAAGATGGAGCCAAAACAAGGATCAAATGATAAGAAGTAGGACACTTCTGGTGTGTAAGCCACCATGCTGGAAGTTTCTGTCCATTGAAAACAGCTTGACTTCCCTCCAAAACACCTGTATTTGCAAAAACTCTTCTGAGAGGCTATACAGCATGGTTGCTGGCAATCCTGTTACTTCAGTGCTAGCTGTGTAATGAAAGACACTAAAAGTAAAGATCAAAGCTGGTATTTTTACTTGGACAATAATAACTTCTTATGATGTAAATGATACAGGACTGATAAGCAGAGCTCCGCAGGCAAATTTAAAGAGGTATAGATGCATGTAATAAATCACAACTAAACTCCCTGTCTCTGCAGCTTTTATTAGCATCATTGTGAATTTCTGTATGTGCCCAAGTGAAGAGCAGACCCCGTAAGTCCCGCGCTAGGACTTTATTTACTCCTATAATTACTGTCATTTGTTCATTTTCATTCTGACATCCTGAAGTCACAGTTTACAGCAACCTGTGTCCTGCTTTATTCTTTTTTCAATTGTAGTTATGTTAAGCCTGTGTTAGACTGGAAACAAGTCACACATTCTTTATTCCTGACTCAGATTTTCTTTTTAGTCCCTTTTCTGAAAATTGCTTAGTGGGGTTATTCTAGAGCTTCTGTCTTTTACATGCAGCTTTAAAAAACTATCATTTTTTGGGTACAACAGCTCCAGAACTGGCCACCTGCTTCTTGCCCCAAGGCTGATCTTTATTCTATAGAGATGCTTTATTCCATCCAGCCTACATCTTTACTCCATAGAGACGCTTGCATGGGATACTGACAAGTGGGAGGGTGTAGAAGACACTACATATTTGGCACATATGTGTGTTGTAATAAATTCAGGATTGCCTCAATTTCTTATTTAGCTTTATAGTTATAATATTTAATCTCTTGTTGACTCTCTGCCTTTGTAAAGGAGACAGCTTGCAAAATGACTTCTTTACAGTAGCCAGACGCATAACATGTATTAAGTGAAATGATCTATTACATAGGCCACAATACTT
>JANHGB010045316.1:0-24323 GCA_026283785.1 Coracopsis vasa | reverse complement strand
ACATTAAATGAAACTTGGACTAAACACAGTCCTGGTAAAATAAATCCTTAGAGATGAACTTTTCAATTTTTCACTTACCTTCAGACAGGATTAAATGTTATGTCTTGTAAAACAGACTCTGCAGAAAGCTGTGAAATAGAAAAACATATGCTGTTCCCCTTCCTTAGGATTTGCTTGAATCGTGATGCTGACAGAGGTTTGATTTGCCAGCATATATAGATTTGTACTCTGGAGAAAGGTACCCATCTATTTGACAAACTGTGAGGAATGAAGTCCTCTATTTACCAACACCAGAACAGTGGAAATGCATGTTTTTTTCACACTGTTCTAGCCCTTATCTGGAGGGATTAATTTTAAACATGAATTACAAGTCCAGGAGTAGGAGGCATTCAGTCCTTGTTTCTCTGCTACAGTTGCCTGTAGCTTTGCAGTCTCAGTTGGATGGAAATCAGCAGCTACTGTGAGATGGGTCACATCTGAAGAGGTGTAAGCCATAAGCACTGCTGGCTAGCTCAGGGGTTTCCAGTGGGACATGGAGATCTATATGCGGAGTGTAAGAAGTTTTATGCTTTCTTAAACATGGCTGCTTGGGCTCTGGTCCGTGTTGAAGGCTGTTGTCCAGCACTCTGTGGGACAGCAGTAGGTCTTTGATCAGTTCCAAGGTGTCGATATCTTCACCAGGTGTTTTAACAGTTCCAACCAGACTTGCTGAGAACAGATGAAGGGTTTTGTCTGAGGAATGCTTCCTTGAGATCACTGATGGGCTGGGAAATGTAAGGATCTCAGTTTGGTTCGGGTTGTTGGGTGTTCCTGTATAAGCCAGTGGACGTCAAACTGGGATGGGACTCACAGCAGTCATCCTGTGAGCTACAGGGAATCTCCCTTTGGTGTGTAAAAGCCTATGTAGAACCTCTGTCCACACTTGGGCTCTTCACAAGTGCTTCAGCAGGTCTTGTCTTATCTTCAAGAGGGAGAAGTTTTACCTATGCACTGTCAAGTACTTACTGCAACATGAACTTTCTGTGGTGCTGCCAAGTCTTTCTCTTATGAGCAAGTAGGGGACTTAATTTTCTGAGACTGTACTGGCTCATTTTGTAGATGCTACACGGACATACAAATTGTAGCAATGTTCCATGGCTATTAGGAATTAAAATAGGAGAAAAATGGTATTTTTAAGCTTGTTCAGCAAAAGAAGAAATTGCAAAGCTTCACTTGAGGCATAATGCACCCAACTAGTGTTGGCAAGAGTTGGGAATGTAAAAGTGCAGATTGTCATAATGAAGAAGGGAATGATGACAGAAGCTGCTTCTCGCGCAGTGGGAGCTGATATTACCAGGATGCAGAGGGACTGAATGTCCTGTTGCAAGTGGACTCAAGGAAGGATGTGTGGGGAGGGAGGCTGGTTCCTCATTTGTTTTGCCGATTCACCTAACTGTAAAAGAGTTCTTGTGCTATTTATGCACTACCAATCTAAACCATTGCTTGTGAAGATATATTTGTTTTCTTCCTGAATCCATCTACTTCTTTCCTACCTCTCCTGTTGGAGCTGGAAGATTACTTTAAGTAATTTCTTGTCATATAAAAACACCTACTTAAATTCCTTTTAATCTAGGATGGGATTAATGTTGCATTTGCTGATTGCCTTGTGAGTTTTCTTGCCTATACAGAGTATACCTGGTGCATTCATTTGGAGAGATGAGTCAAGCGCAATGGGGACTAGGCAGGAAGTGTTGGATAAGCCCTGACAGGGGTGTTTACAGTGGAGGTGATTACATTTCTGAATTTCCCAGCAAAGAGGTGCAACAGGTAGGGAGATTCTGGATAAGGGACAATGGTGAGCTTAGGGAAAGAAAACAGCTTAGCTGCTTTTGGCTTTCAAAGGCTGAGGGAGAGGGGGAAGTCTGCAGTTTTCCATCCTTGACTAAAACTGCCTCACTAATCATTAATCTGACTTCCTCCTTTCAGTGCTAAGGGAGACTTAGGGGTCTGTGCTGAGGAAACATCCACTGGGCTCTGTGTCACGAATAACTGGCAAAATCTCACTCCAGCATTGGTTCTCCAGGGCTCCATAGGAATGCTGGCTGGGCCAGCTGGAATACTTATTAATGACGTGGCTGTAGAGAAGTGCCCAGTCATGTCACCAGAGACTGGGAGATTTGGTCCAGTGATCCCTGAGCATCCTAGTGCTTCATCTGCAAGATCAGTCCACATCCAAAGTTTCTATTCTCTCTTATGAAACCCTTACTATAGTTACTTGAGAACCTTTGCCCATGTGCTTCCTGTTGAACAGACTTCTATATTAGGCTCTTCTGTATTTAAAAGAGCGTTTCTAATGTCCAATTAAACTGGAAGATCCATGCTCAACAGATTTGTTAAGTATGATTCTCCATCTAGTCATTATCATTAATGAAGTCAGCGCTTCCTGAGTGGTTCTTGTGTGTCCTTAATTAGCACCTCCGTTCTGTATCCACCCCCTCGCTGGGGAAGTCAAGCTGTGGATTTCTTCCTGGATCCTTCCTAAACCTCATATGGAAGTTTGCATACTTCCGTATGTATGGACTTGCACCTCTCCAGACCCCCAGCTCCTTTTCTCCTGTGGTCTCTCTGGTTTCTTAATGCTCAGAAACAGTGTCCACATCCCTCTTGCTCGACTACCAACAGTGCTGTGGACAGTCATGTACCCCAAAGGTGCATGCTGCCTTTTGAGACAGGTGCTTTGCATATAAAGGATTAAAATGGCAGCAACTGTGTGAAGTTTTGCCCCATGAGAAGCTGAATCCTCCTGAGTTTTATCTTCCTGTGGCACATTCAGCAAGGGCTTTTACTGAGGCCATGCAGGGCTTTTGTCACTCAGTTGCCCCTGTGAAACTGGCAGGGTGAAGCATGATGAACCTCACTCCTTTGATTCATCTGCTGCTGTATTATCTTATTTATTTTAGTTAATGGCTTGGGTTTCATTTTTCTGAGACAGATCCCATCTGGCCCTGATGTTTTGTCAGCCTTGTGACATTCTGAAGAATTTTATAACTATTCTTGGCATGAGCTCAACTTCTGACAGTGTTTCTGCTTTCTTCACTAGAAAATGTATGGCTGTTCTTGGCATCTTCTTCACATTCCCCATTCCTTATAAACCTTACACAGAAAACTTGGTTTATTGCTGTCTGCTGCTTCTGTATATAATTTACCCTTCTGCGGGGCTGTCCCCTCAAACATGGCACGCTCTCCAGCTATCCATAATTCTTCTTCATCAGAGGAAGCATTTGTGCTATAGGTCTGTCAGCCTCCACTTGCTGCTTTGCTCATCACCTTCCCATCCTCTTCTGATTTCTTTGTCCCTTGTTATAAGCTTCTACTTGCCTCTGGTGGTCTGCCTGGGTGTTTAATCCAAAATTGTCTTCTAGCACACAGAAGAGGATTAGTTATGATTGTAAACTTTGCAGTTAGGCTGTAGATGTCATGTAACATTGTAGATGGAACACAATGGAGTTAGTCCTTTATCTTTCCAAGACAGGTGGAGCTAATCCTAAAACCCCTTAAAACCGCTTTCAAATGATCTAAGAGTAGAAAAGAGGCCTTCATGTGAAGGTCGATGAAGATGTGGTCAATTTATATACTTATTTATGCAAAGAGATACAATCCAAGTGTGGGTAAGGCTTTTCAGCCTTGTTGACACTAGCTATCTAGTTGTGCTTTTGTTAGGATGGCCTATTTGATGTCTGTCTTGCTCATGAATGGAAAGTTAAACTTTCCAAGACAGAACAGAAATTCCAGGTTCTGAGTGGCGAGTCCCAGATCTCTTTGCTCCCTGTTTGTTAATCCACAAATTCCCAAGGGTACTTCTGTACTTCCGAATCTGTTCACTGTTGTACCTCAGGCTCCACTCGCTCTGTAAATAGAATTCATAGTCCTGGAGCTCCTTGGCAAGTTCTTAACCTTTGATCTTTTTGAAATGTTCATAGGATCCCAGACTGGTTTGTGTTGGAAGGGACCTTAAAGCTCATCCAGTCCCAACGCCCTGCCATGGGCAGGGACACCTTCCACTAGACCAGGTTGCTCCAAGCTGCATCCAACCTGGCCTTGAACACTGCCAGGGATGGGGCAGCCACAGCTTCTCTGGGCACCCTGTGCCAGCACCTCAGCACCCTCACAGAAAAGAACTTGTGCCTTATGTCTAACCTAAATTTCCCCTTTGGGTTTCAGTTTGAACCCGTCACCCCTTGTCCTATCGCTACAGTCCTCAATGAAGAGTCCCTCTCCAGTACCCTTGGAGCCTTTCAGCATCTGAATGGGTCCTACAAGGTGGGAATACCCACAGACATAACATTTAAAATAAAAGGGGACATTCTGAGTGTTTGCAGGAATTTGGAAATCCTGTAGATTTCTGAATAGGAAGATGTTTGTATTTTTTATCAGATCACAAACATCTTGTGAACATTTTAGGTCAAAATTTAAGTAGTCAAAAAAGACTCATATCACTAAGTGAAGGTTTCTGCAGTTACTTTCAGTGAAATCAGCCAAATCAATGGCTCACTTTACAGATGCACAACTGTCTGCCTGTTCAGGGTTTACGACTATGAGCAGGGATGGACAGCAGAAAAGTGGCTGCAATCATCTCCTAAAGTCAGCAGAAAAATACAGGAATTTGGATGCCGTCTTTAGCTGCCATTAGACACAAGAGAATGAAAACCCTGCAATCTTGTAGAGCCTCAAAGAAAATCAGACTGAGAATATCTCCGTTGCAGGGAATATAATCCTGTTGAAAGAATTGTGTCTAGGGCTCAGATGAGGTTCCTTCTGAATTCATCTGAAGAGCCAAATACTGTAAGGAGAAGGGATATATAGACCATATTTTGTGATGTTTATGTATCATGACAAAGGTCTTCTTGACAGAATTGCTTGGAAGGATCTCCTGAAAGACTGGGATAAATACCAAATCAGCAAAAAGAAATCTTTGGGGCCACATTTATGGGAGATGACTGTAGAAGAGAACAGATACTGGTAAGAACAAAGCAGTCCGTTGAGTCTGGCAATGCAATCTATTAGGAAAACATGACTGAGCATACGGAGCAAATGTTCCCCATAATGTGCTATAACATTGCATCCTGCCAAACATACTTTAAGCAACGGGGCTTCCAAGAAGACTTCTGAAGTTCTAGTTATTGTGGGTTTTGCATAAAATCTTACAAAAACTTTTCAAACATAATGGGTTTAAACTTAAACAGGGAAAGTTCAGGTTAGATATAAGGAAGAAGTTCGTCACTGTGAGGGTGGTGAGGCATTAGCACAGAGTGCCCAAAGAAGTGGCAAATGCTCCATCCCTGGCAGTGTTCAAGGCCAGGTTGGACAGAGCTGTGGGTGACATGGTTTAGTGTGAGGTATCCCTGTCCATGGCAGGGGGCTTGGAACTGGATGATCTTAAGGTTCTTTCCAACCCAAACCATTCTATGATTCACCTTTATATCTGAAGAACTCTAAACATTTCCAATAAGACAAAAAAAGATGAAACACAATGACTGGCTTTTCATCACCTTAACTCAAATAGGTTCACGAAGTGTTCTGTCCAAATATCAGCATGCTAGAAATGATATTTTTGGGAAAAGCACCCTATTCAGTCTATAGATGAGTGGCCACATAACTAGCTTAATCTTTTCTTCCTGTGCTGACCTAATTAAAAATATCATCTTTGAATCCAGTTTCTGTTTTCACGTGAGAATTGCAGGATAAACAAGAAAAAAGAAAGAAAGCAGAAACGTAAGAAGGAAGAACCAAGTACATGGTGTAGTGTCAGGTGTCCCTGCCCATGGCAGGGGATTGGAACTCAATCTTAAGGTCCTTTCCAACACTAACTATTTTATGATTCTACCCTAAGTCTCTTGTGTTTCCACAGAACACAAGGAGTTTGCCATTGACTTCACCGAGCTGGGATTTTGCTTCAAGTAAGTGGAGAGAAGGAAAAGAAAATAGCACAGTATTTAGGCTTCTAATATACATTGTGAGTACACAACATAAAAAGATTAAAAGGAACTGAGGTAATTTAGCCATTAGGTAGTTAAAAAGACTTTTCAGATTCTTGAAAGCCTTCTGTAAGTAGAAATTGTGCAGTTACCTTCCCTTTATTTAATAAGCTTAGTATTCATGCCACAGACCAAAGAGGACTTTCTGATGTTGTATAGGCCTTGATTAAGTTCAAATTATTCTAGATATTCTGTTCTATGTTACAGTTGACTCAGTGGATTTGTTCAGAATAACAGAAAAAGAACAAACCATTAATAATCATATTCCTTAAACAATTTTAACAAGGGGTAAAAAATAGAGGAGAAAGCAAAATAGTTGAAAAAGCTTTTCACTTGATTGAAAAAATAATTGAAATTACTCTGTATATATCTGTCAAAAGCTGTTTTTGTAGTGGGGTGGAAAATTATAAGGAAAAAGATTTTTACTGTGAGGGTAGTGAGGCACTGGAATGGGCTGCCCAAGGAAGTTGTGAATGCTCCATCCCTGGTGGTGTTCAAGGCTGGGTTGGACAGAGCATTGGGTGGCATGGTTTAGTGTGAGGTGTCCCTGCCCATGGCAGGGAGTTGGAACTGGATGATTTTAAGGTCCTTTCCAACCCTAACTATTCTATGATTCTATGATTATGTATCTGTCACACAAGATACATTTTAATTCTATGAATTAAAATATAAAAATATAGTATTCAAATATATTTTAAATGCATTCTTTGTATTCTGGAAATCCACTATTATGTCACTGCCTTCATGGGCTACCAACAGCACTGCAGTGCAGCTCACTAACACTGCACAAATGCACTTTCATACAGGTTTGCTAATGTGCTGTTTCCCTTGGAAGTCAGTGGTTTAATTACACAACACAACAACCACCACAAACAAATTAACAAAACACCCACACAGATGTTAATACAGATAATGTTTTGTGAAAAAACCCTCCAAGTTCTTCTGAATGTGTGTAATACACCCTGCACTGGCATCTGCCAAAGAGATGCAAGTTTCACAAAAACCTTAATACTAATAGAGGTGAGTTTGGTTCCCTTTAGTGCCTCACGCTTCTGCCAAATAGTCATTAATTACATCATCAGACTAATTGCCCATTGTACCTCACCAAAGCAGGGACCTGAGATTTGTCTGGATTCCATTTAAACTTCAGAGCAACTTCAATGCTGTGATCACCCCAGAAAAAGCACGTGCTTTGACTCTGTTTTCAACAGCTTTGCTTTTCAAAGCAGCACAAGTTCTTTAACAGGCTTTTTTCCCCCCTCCCTTTTATGATAGTCCATAGTCTCGAGCTTGGTGCAGACA
This sequence comes from Coracopsis vasa, assembly GCA_026283785.1. Lineage (NCBI taxonomy): Eukaryota > Metazoa > Chordata > Aves > Psittaciformes > Psittacidae > Coracopsis > Coracopsis vasa. Next base: position 17,007 of record JANHGB010045316.1, on the reverse strand, counting down.
ACAGACTCGCACTTGTAAGTTAGTAGTTTGATGCATAAACTACAAAGCTTGTGATTTCTTTGCAAAACTGCAAAATCCTCAAATGACCTCATATGTAAGCATCATAAATCACTTGGGACAGTCCATCATGTACAAGCTCACAGCATATCATAACACAACTAAACTTGAAAGCATGTTGCATGCCTTAACAGTAACTAGTGAAACAAAAGAATAGCGCACTGAACTGTGAGACTTTTCCACACTTGTGTACGTTTCTGTTTCTTCTGCTTGTGTTACCTGACTCATTCAAATGTCAGCATGAAAATCCCACTTATGAACACAGCCCTTTAAGCATTAGTTTACTGTGCATTTGGAACAAGCTTTCTGATATTGTCATTTTACAAGGAATTAATGAAAAACCACTCTGAGCTATGAAGAGGAAATTGTGTCAGGTTCTGACAGATGTTTTGAATGTAGATGTGCTGCAGTTATTACAATGGTTTCACTGTAAAGCTAGAAAGAGGAGCTGCAAATAATATGTTAATTCATTGCACCTTAAAAATGCATTTTGGGGAACCCTCAGGAAAATCAGCGAAAAAACTCATTCCAGACATTGAGAACAAAGTTCCTTGAAGTTACACAAGTTCCCAACATTCCTGCTCTATGGAATGAAAATCTAAGTTCTTTCCTTATTCTCTTTTACTTCTCTTTTTACAATCTCTTTAACCCTGGAATGTAAAACATCTATTACCCTTTTCCACTTATTACACTTAGATGTCCTTTGCCTTCTGCTCTCTGGATTTCACTATAGAATCAGACGCTGGAGGAGTACCACCAGAACCTTTCAGCACAGGCTGAGCCTGAGTCTTCGTATCAGAGTGATTATTGTTTGTAATAGTCTCATTAAACTGTTTTGTCCCCAGCTGCAGAGTTAAACAGGGATATGGTTTTTATGCCTTCTCTGTTTAGAAATTACCTCTGTCAAATCCACAAACATCTTTCTTTCCTTAAATATTGTTTTTAAAAAAGCTATATTATATCACCAATTCTTATTTTGCCATAAAAAATAAGAAACATAACAAATAATCTCTCCTTTCAATAACAACAAAAATTTAAGACTCATGTTACCCTTGAACTTTTCCAAATGGCCTCATATAAAACATCCCAGAGTATCTGATAAAAAGAACACACCTTTTAAAACTTGAACTTGCTTAAGTTCTACCTTTTCTAACTGAAAATTCTAATGGCTTTTTCATCATCCTGCCTCACACAGTTGCGTTACAGCAATGCTCAGCATTAGCAGCACAGTGTCATCCAGGGCAGCGTGGGGCTGTGAAGGATAAACCTGAACTGAAGAAGCAAATTCCACTGAGGGCTGCAGTGAATCCCTCATGAAGCTCATCAGGAATTACAAGCAGAGCTGCACTTAGGCTCTCTGCACTAAGCAGCAGGTTGCTCATGACAGTAACTGCTCACTAAAGGAGATGAGCTAAAACATGGGAGCAGGAAGGTTTACACAGGGCAAGGTAACTTCTCTGCCATGGACTGACACCAAGATTCTGCTCAGTGTTAGGAAGACCCTCTGGAGAGGCCATTCTCCAAGCAGATCAAAGGTGATCTGGGCAGTTACCAAGCGTAGACTTATTTAATCAGGAAGCCTGTGGAAGAACACTGATGAAATTAAAGCCTCTTATTAGACAAACACAAAAGCATCACAGTATTGAGGAGTCAAGAAACAGAGTAATGCCCAAACTGTTTGGAATTATCTTACTCTTCCTTTTGCCAAAAAATAAGCCCCTAATAGTACACAAGAACTGGGGACAAGAAATATCCTTCATGAACTAGAAATGAACCTCACTCCCTTATGAATTTAGCTATTAGAAAAAAGTTTTAAAAGTCACAGTGAAACTCCACTATAGAGTCAAGAACAAAGCACTTGAGAGCTGGAGAATTACAAGATCTCCGATAGCTTGAGGGAAACTTTGAGGACCTGGAAACAAACTATTCTGAAAATGAAGCAATTCCAATTCCTCTAATTGTAGGGAACAAGTGCCTTCTGCAGGGCAGTAAACCAGCCTGAACTAATTTCTATTGGGATTACAAACTTATGTTAAACTACTGCACACAATTGCTATGAAACCAGAAACAATGCTTATATCTGATTAACAATATGCTAAAACACCACTCGATGATGGCATCTATTTTCAAGTTAGGAGCAACTATACAGAGGTGGGGAATAGAGCTTCCTTTTAATAACAGGAGTAGCAACCAGGGTTACAACTATGCAGTGGGCACAACTTTGTCCGACAGTGCATACAGCTGAAAGGTCTAGAGATCTCAGATGTGAAGACTGTGACAGCCACTGTGATCATCTGTTCAAATGATCACAAGCTATAACCCCATAATTTCTCCACCCAACCTAGGTAATGGGGCTAAGCCTGTGGTTTGTCATAACTTGGTAGGATAGAAGAGCTGATAGAGATTTAATCTGAAAGGTTACTGTTATAGCATGTAAGCAAGAAATCTCACAAGACACCTGCCAATACTTCTTCTCTTCCATACTTTATAATTTGCAGTCAGTACACAAGGCAAACCAAAAAGGTTTCTAGACATTTTAGAGTAAATCCAGTTTTGGGAAGCTGAGGTATGGATTTACTTCCTCTGCCAACACTGTGACTTCATCATTAACTTAATCTTATAACAGTTGGCTGGAAGGTTTTGGCTTCGTGCCATCAAGTCTCTTTTAAAATAATCTGGCCATTTTCCATGGAGAAAAGGAATCTATTTGTCAATATGCATTGTGTGTAGCCATACATCTGAAAACATCTCTACTTGGTAACTGGCTACCTTTCCCTTCTGGAAGGGGAAGGTGGGCCTGTAGCCGAATACATATCATATGGATGATGCAATGGGAAGCCGTACAGTATGCTTTAAAAGCTGTGATGCCAGGAATGATAAAGAAGTCTCAGCAGCAAAGCAGAGGTTTTGAGGCCTGGGTTGATTTTGGATTAAAGCTGATGGCAAGGATTCCATGAAGGCCATCGCCTTTTGTTGAGGTGCTTCTCATACATGTGGTCTGACCATACTGTGCAGCACATATACTCACCCTATAGCATTAGTACACAGTGGGCTCATCTTCTGTATGGGTGACATTTACCTTGGCTGCATTATTGCTTTCTTTACACGCCTTGTGAACAAATTTACAAAGACCTTCTTTATAGATATTCTGCCACCTATTAGAATAGGGAATATAACTCCCTTTTCTTCATGTGTATTGTCTGTCATTAGGATTCAGGTGCCCTTCACTCCTTAAGAGTAGGGTCAGGTCTTTAATAGAGAAAAAGTGCAAGACTTTCTCAATCCAAACAGGATGTTCTCTATACAGCGACACTGCTGCTGGTTTGCACGTGGCTCTTGTAGGGTTTATAATGGTCATATAAGAATGAAAATACAATTCAAAATAACTTTATAAAGCTGTGTTGCTAAAACTATATTTCTTCCTTATAATGTTCAATTCCAATCTCTTACAGAAATTTAGCCACATGCCTACCAAGCACTCTCACCAAAATTCCTGGGACATCAGTTTCTAGTACTGTTTCCACAATCATTAACTCCGTTAGGTGCTGAACTGAGCCACACTGATGGAACGCGTACAACAGAAAAGATTTACTGACTTACTGTGTGTGTACACAGGCAGTGGTGCAGCAGAGGAAAATGGAAAGTGTGGGCTTTTTCTCCCAGTTCCAGCCTCAGAGACAGGGAGAAGGCCATGTGTATGTCTTTTCCTACATTAAAAGTGGTAGGACAAGAAGAAACAGCCTCAAGATGTGCTAGGGAGGCTTAGATAGGATATTAGGACAAATGACTTCACTGAAAGGATTGTCAAGCACTGGAACAGGCTGCCCAGGGAAGTGGTTGAATCACCAGCCCTGGAGTTATTTAAAAGACATGCAGATGTGACACTTACGGAGAAGGGTCAGTGGTGGACTTAGCAGTGTTAGGTTTATGGTTGGACTTGATGATCTTAAGTGTCTTTTCCAATCTAAATGATTCTACCATTCTATTCTACATGAACAAGGAGACAGACTAGGTTAAATTATTAGATCTTTATGTCCCCTTAATTTGTTGATGACATTTACTCAGAGGAGGCAGCAGAACAGAGAAGAGAGCTATAAGCAAAGGTAAGTAGATTGTCTAGGGTTTGGTGTGTGTGTAAGCAAAGTTAGCATATGCTTTCAATGGTTATGCTAAACGGTTGTTCCATTATTTATGTAAAAAGTAGTAACATATTAAGATGTGGACTCTTGGAAGGAAATGTGTTTGTTTTTTTTCTTTTCCTAAAGACATGCCTCTGGATTCCTGCAAGTGATGCTTATATCCTTAAGGAATTTCATCAAATGCCTTCCCATAGCAATCTACTTTCCATAAAGCCTCAATCTGATGAACCACTCAACTACAGCAGGTCACTGCAGTGATGTAGTGACAATGTCAGGGACAGACAACTTATACAAGGCAGTAAAGCAGATTTATCTTATAGAAGTAGAAAAATTGTAGTTATCTCAGCTGAATTTCTGGTTATTTCAGTTACAGTGTTTTATTTTAGAGTTGCTTTTATCCTCTTGGTGCAATTTTCCAAGTGGGACTTAACACAGTTTGCAAACAAAGTTCCCTGTATTAACTAAAGCATTCTAAGATGGTCTAAACAACTACTTCCCAGACCTGCCTGCCCCAGATTTCAGAAGCAGTCTTCTTTCTACCCAAGCCACTCCAGCCACAAGCCGCTCCACACCACTGGCTATGAGGGTGATGGCACAAAGCCTTAACCCTCTGCTGACTCTCTCATGCTCCTGATAAAGGAAGAGACTTGTAATCTACATATTAGCAATGAGTCTCTTCTGATTTATGCCTAATGCTGTAAAAACTACAATGACCCCTCCTTGGCTACCTTCCTGACAGCTTTTTCTCCATTCTCATCTAATCTTCTAATCTTTGGGAATGTTCCTGCCACTTGGACTCTAACAGAGCAAAATCCTCTCCAAGTACTCAATTGCTCAACTCCCCTTGGACCCCTGTAGCTTCACCACCTCTTTATTTCTACCATGTTTGCTCTGAGAAAGATCCTAACAAAGGCCTGTGGATGCCACTGTAATATACAGCTGTTATTAGTGCAGATGAAAGCAATCAGAAAAAAATGCAAATTGTAATAAAACTGCCAGACATGCAGTAACAAACTAATACAGCTTTCAAATGACAGGGAAGCTCTGGCCCTGAGCAATTTAACTTCAAAGATTGATACAACTTCAGAATTGGTCCTGCTTTGTGTACTGGCATGGACCCAGGTGACCTCAAGAGGTCCTTTTTGGTCTAAATAATGATTTTTGTGAAATTATAGTTACCAAAGTGAAATATAGTCTCAAACTTTTACACAATATTAATTTACACCTTGAAACTGTAACTTGTATGTATGGTACAATTAATTCCATGAGCAACCTAAAAGCCTTCATTAGATGTGATACATCACAAGAATTAATGTATCACCCAAGGAAACAAATCCTCCATAAAGGAATTAATATGGTACATAACACCATAACGCACAAAGAGAAATGAGATATTTTGTGCAGAAGCTTTCTATTACCATAGTCCTTTTATCATCAAGTTTAACTTGCAGACTCTCCTGTCTAAATGTGGTTGTTTAACAGTAATGCTTGAGATCTGGACCTGTACTTGCTTCACTTTTTCTTCTAAACTATGGATGCACCTCCATCTGTTTTCATAGAATCATAGAACCGCTGAAGTTAGAAAAGACTTAAGATCATCAAGCCCAACCATTACTCCAGGACTGCCAAGACCACCACTAAAGCATAAAGTTTTAGTTCAGATCCTGGTTGTCTCCCCTTGTTATGCATTGGTTTGCGTTATGGAACAGTTGTGCAGAATGAGACTAGACCCCTTTTAGAGTGTAAATTTTGGAGTGAATGCGACTATAGCTAGAAAGGTATTTTCTGGTGAGTACCAGGATACTGATGCTGTTGAGCTGTGTTGCCTTTTTCCACTGTGCACATCAAGCATTACTAAAAACTAATCCTGCAATACACCTAAAAGGTAAGTAAATATGGCTCATGTATTATAAGTGATGGTAATGGCCTACCCAGCTAACACCACAGCATTGGCAGAGCAACTATTAGAAGGCCAGCAGCACTTTGAATTCCTGCTCTCCTCCACTCTTAGGCATTGAGATGGAACTGGAATGTCAGTAAATGAGAACTATTGCAAGCTACTGCCCAGTGGGCCAAAAGTCCTTTTAATGCCCCAGCACAGAAGGAACAGTTTACAGCTTTCATACAACCTTTGACACCCTATTTGCAACTTTGAGGGATGACTGCTGTAATTTGTCCTAATGCCCATCCTCTGGCTTGATCACAAATTCATAGTTTCACTGCTGTGTCTATATAATACCTTAAATATTGGTGATATGGTCTCCATTCAGCAGTTAAAGCAAGTATGGTGTGTGCTGTAGTAAAACAAACAGCTGTACCCTACACAGAACAGTTCAAACCTCCAAATGAAATACTGAAATGAATCTCTACAGTACATCTAGCTTTATTGCACAGAGAGATGAGTCCATGAAGACTATATACACAGAAGCATTATTTTTTGATGGAAGTGTAGTACTTAGGTTTTAGAAAAGCAGCGCTGACTGTTTTTCCTGTGCTCCACTTGTAAGTACCATGTACCCAGCTGTCCCTTTTACACAGCTTTGTGTATCATTCTATGTATTATTTATACTTGGAAAAGACAGAGCCTCACAGGAGTCAGAACTTGGTTATGTATCAGTTATGTAGCAAGCCATTGATGCTGTTGTGTCAAAGGTTTTTTGTTTATTAGTCTTATGATCCACAGGCAAAAAAGGAAATTAAAAACCCCACAAAAGCCAAGTTTCAATTAAGAAACAGTTGTGACAGTTCCCCCCAAATATATTATAGTTCTATATTGATTTAATGGCCTGTTACTTTTAAAGTGACTGCTTTTCAAATAGTTGCACATAGTTGCTTTTATTATTACAAAAGCATTGTCAAGTGTAGAAGTACAGAATTAGTGTACTTACATTAAAGTAAGGCAGAATGCCCATCTTCTTAACTCTATGTTCATTTAATAGACACTCATTCTTCATCTTTTTCCTTTCAAATGTAAGAAAGCTTGAAAGACTTAAACCAGGTTTAGTTTAATAAGAGAAAATAAGGAGCCTGCCACACAGAAAATTACTAGATTATGCTCAGTTTAGGGGTTCCACTTTTCTCTTGCCTCAGGCTTTTGGGACATTAAGGCCATGTTATAAATCCTGGTCAGTGCTTTTTTTCTAAAGAGCAGAAATGAGAGTTTATTAGCATCACAGTGGTTGCCTCAATAATGACAAAACAGTTGCTCATTACTGCTCATTAGATTCATATTAGATTCATTTGCAATAGCAATACATCTTCTATTCATACTCGATTGCAAAACAACAGATATGATTTGACACCTGCTGTAGTACAGAATTCATTAGAAAGTAATAATACAAATAGGAATTCAATGGATGGACTTAGTCTTCTGTCTCTGATGGGTCTAAAATCTGTCATTTAATGTTGAATTTATATAGGATAAATACCACAGCAGGCAATCAGGGTCTTCAAATCATACATACTCCAATAAAATATCACACACAGAAGCAGCTATGCAAACAGCAGACATACGAGCAAGCAAATTAACAGTACCAGATGCAGTATTTTTTGCACAGCTGTAGCATACCTAGACTGTTTCTGTTGATATCTCTCATATAAATGCAGTTACTAATTTTTAAAATTGTAGAAAAATGCAAAAAGTTACATTTTTCATCAAAATATTAAGTCAACGAGTAAACAGGTCTGATTTTCCCTTGAAAACATCTGAGACAAACCAAGCCCAGGAGGTTACTTAACTGCTGTTGTCTTAATTTACTCAAATAGTGAATCAGTATTGTATTGCTATACTTTGGAAGCACCAAACTAGTAATGGTGCTTAAATGATCTAAAATCTCTACTTTTTCTCAAAAATTCCATGGAGAAAAAGACCCAAAATTATATCAAAACTGAAAAGTTCTTGCCTTTTTTCCTATACCAGGGATGAAAGTATACCCAATAGGCCTTCACACCATGAAGCAGAGAAAGAGAGGAATGGGACGATTCCAAAATATAGCCTTGCATATCCTAAAATAATTCACTTTATATCATCCTCAGCCTCACTATTACCTTTCATGATATTTCTGATGCTATTTCTCAAGGTACAAAACAAATATCCCCTTGCTGTCTTCTGCCCAGCTCCTAATTATACCTGGCAGTGTTCAAGGCCAGGTTGGACAAAGCCCTGGGTGACATGGTTTAGTGTGAGGTGTCCCAGCCCATGGCAGGGGGGTTGGAACTAGATGATCTTACAGTCCTTTCCAACCCTAACTGTTCTATGACAACTATGATAATTTATCTATCCAGTTAAATAATTCCTACCACTTACTGTTTATGTAAAATTGTTTCTGTGTGTTCCTACTACCTCAACACACGTAATACGAAAAACTATATCGCTTTGCTTAATCTACCCCTGGAAAGAAATTTCTTCACAACTTCTTTTCAAATCCATTTCTTACAAGAGTCACTTTCCAGCAGAAGAGGTCCTCTTCCAATTCAATCCACAGTCATAATTTAGCTCTGCTTTCCACTGCAGAACTGAATATAGTCATTGCTCTCGGCATGCACTCGATAACATTCATGATATTACACTCAATGAACATATAGGACAATAGAGATGAATTCTCAATGAAACACTACCAAATAGGTCTTCTGAATCTCATAATAAAAGTAAGGATACAACCTAGAATCAGGCCTTACTTTTGGACTCCTTAAGTCACATTATCAGCTCATGGCCATTCTGTGATTCTTTTTCTTTCAAATCAGCACTTTAAAAGAAGCATAGCCTCAAATGTTGCATCATGAAATACTGTTGTTTCTCCTGCACCAACGCTCCAATGTCTCACAACTTCATATTCAGCAGCAAATTGTGTAAGGACATTTCTATTTTGGTTTTGCTGTTTGTGAAATCAGTAATACTCAATGTCATGGTTTAAGCCATTAAATAGGTCCTGAAGTCGATCCTTTGGAAACCAGTAACCTCTTTGTCATTCACTGTTTTCCCATTCAGTTTATTACTCCTTGCCCATTTCACCAGTTTCACACTTTTTACACTTAACTCATTCACCATCTTAATTAATCATTTCCTATATGATTCTGCATTAAATGCCTGGAAGCCCAAATGAATTGGTTCTATCACACTTCTCTTGTCCAGCAATCATTATCTTAAAGATAGATACAAGTTAGTTTGGCATGACACAAAGCAATACTGCATTTTATTCCAGTTTCCATTTATCATCATGGATTCTTCTTCCAAAATCAAAGTTCTAAATGTGCAAACTGTTAAAGTCAGGCCACCAGATATTTAATTGCTCAAATCACTTTCCTTACTTAATTATAATTATTTTCTGTATGGCAATAGGTCATACTAGACACATTTCTTTTCCTTGCTGCCTGTAAACTATGGAAGTTGTCATCTTCCCTCTTGACTTACGTCACCTGACACAAAACACTCAAAACATGCACTAAAAAGAAAGACCAATCATAAAAGCGTTTATAAAAGGCATACAAGTATTCCTCCTCTGCCTAAGTGAGCACAGTTTTCTCAGGACCACTATACAGTATTATTTAAAGGTTATTTCAATATGAGCTCTCTTCTCCCTGTGCTTTACAGAGCAGACTTGATAACTAAATCATACACAATTACTCTATGAAGAATATTTAAACCCACCAGATCTGCCTTGGTTCAGCCACCAGTAGAACAGCAGTTCTAAGCCTGGATTTTCAAGAGTTACCATAAATGTAAAAAAAGGGGGAAAAAAACCCCATCAAATTATCCCATCAGTCTTGTTTCACAAATATGATTCTGCTCATGGAATTGACTACATGACTGTCAGGTAAGGACAACACCTTGCTTTCTTGGGCATGCTGGAAAAGCAACACATAGCTATCTTATTAGATGCCTTACACAACCTATTTGCCACTTCAATACTGTTTTTAATGTTAAAAACAAATAAATCCAAACCCTAAACCAAAACAATGCACAACATCACATTTAAAGGAGTCTGAACAGTCATTAATATCAACAGCTTCCTGATTTCTCCTGGAAAAGAAGGCATTGGCACCCTATCACTTTCCTTCTGGATGGGATCTGAGAAATAACAATGCAAATATATTAATATTACATGGTCAGAGCTACTTTCTATTAATATGCCATTAATAAAATGACCTTTGCACTACATTTAAAGATCATGAAAATCAATATTTATTCTGAGGTCAGGGAAAAAAGAAATCAATCTTGCAGTGAAATGTGTCATATTTAACACATCCTATCACCATAATTAACTTTATACATAAAAAGGAGCATTGATAGGTGAAAAATGAATGTTATAACAGATGAGTTTCCCTTCTCAAACAACTTTATGTGGATAATCTCAGAAATGGAAAGACATTCTCCCCGAGTGCTTTGCCAAATTCATTCCTCTCCATTTCTCTAAACCTTTTCACATCACTGCTCTATAGCAGAAAAAAAGTCACTGTTTCCTGTAAACCAAGAACACTAGTGAGATCCTGCTAATATTTCTGTAATTTCTTCATTTCCATTTATAGATATCCTTTGAAAGGCCTGGTGTCTAAGCATTAATCACCATAGAAGCTTAGCAACCTTCCCCCTGCTTTTTTGCCTAGGATAAAATGTGCAATACCACCAGTGGAGGCAAACTACTTATTTTCTTTGCAAGGCTGTAATAACCAACTTCATACAAATCTTGTGTTCTGTATGTGTTTGGTTTTGGAGGGGAAAAGCCTAAATTTGAAAAGAAAGCTTGAAACAACAACAGAAAGAATGACAAACACAAACATATATTTGAGCTGACTATATGGGAAACCATTTCTAATGCATCACCTGTCTCACAAGAAGGTAGGGCTAATGTTCACCATCAGGTAATAGCCATGGCAATAGCACGTACACAGTAGTTCTCACCTGAGAATACCAGCACCTTAAAACAAGCCACCCAGACTGCTTCAGATAGATTAAATGAAACAAATAAGAAATAATTTGTATATGGTCAGTCTGTAGCAAAGTCAGGATTATGATTCCAGGAATTACTCTCATAAAGAAAATCATTCCTGATCTCTTTCTCTGCTCTAACCACTAGACATTCTGCTCTCCCTGTAAATTCAATCCATTCCCACAGCAACAATAAACTTATGTTATGTCTTTGTGCTTTTCTGAAAGTAAATAAACATAGATAAGAAAGCACTTTCTCTTCAGTGCTCATAAATAACTGCTTTCTTAAAAGTATGAGCAATAAAACCTCTGACATAAAAAGATAAGGAAGATACCCTTCAGCTATAGTGGTGGGAACTGGGAGTAACATCTCATCCCAACAGCCATTAAAATGATGCAAGAGCAGGACCACATTAGGAGAGAGGAATCCTAACTGAACAGATGGATTTTGCACCTCATTCAAAAACCAAACATAATTGCTTCCCTGTTTCAGGGGTTTTGGTGCTTTTGTCACCCCAAGGTTTAACCTCATGGTATTAATCTCCTGTTCTGGTCAGCTCTGTATGGAGAACTGATTACAAATTTCCACAGTACTGGTAGCAAGGTGAGAGTTAAAGAGACTGGACAGAAAAGTTACAGTGGTAAAACAGCCTCTCTAAGTGCGGAGTCATTCATTCATTCAGGCTACTTGGCATTAAAGCAAATGTCACCTATTGCCATTGTCATTTCCTGTACTTTATTAGAGCTCTTCAAATAATTTGTTTGCAGTATTATATTATAAAGCTCCAAGACCTCCAATTTATTGTATTTTCTTTGAAGAGATAACTAATTTCTTGCCTGCCTTTTAAAAGTCTCAGCTGTTTTCTTCTGCTCTGTTTAACACATAAAAGCCTTTAATACTTTAAACTTACTGTGAGATGCAAAATATGAGAACTGTCTACATGGAAAACCTTAATCAGTCAGGAAGTTGGTAAATTACGTCTTCATACCATCCATATTGAGTGTCCATTACTCCTGGACATAGCACATTAACTGACTCATTAGCTATTTCAAACCATATGGACTTAGGTTTGGGTGGGTTGCTCTAATAATATCCTGAGGTGAGCTTCCTAATTATTGTAATTATGTGATCTAAATCACAAGGCCAGTCACACAAAATAGAGTCAAGGGTCTTTAAAATGGGTGTCAATGCACCCAGACAATGACTGAGCTGAGCAACATGCCCTCTGAATGTTGGAGATCCCTTGGTACTGCAAGAAGTAATTACTTCAAAAGTTCTATGAAAGTGACAGTGAGCACAGTGAAGCACAGTGAAGCACAGTGAAGCACAGTGAAGCACAGTGAAGCACAGTGAAGCACAGCAAGCGCATGGGACTCCACACATATGCACCGACACGAATAGATCCCTCAGCAGAAGCTGGGAAACAGCTCTGAAACTTGATGCCTTGTTGTCAATGGTCTTAATACAGAGATGTTACATCTCTTGGGTAAATTTAACTGTGATATTTTAAGCAACAAGGAGTTCTGGAGGGGTGGGGTGAATTAAATGTGGAAGTGCTAAAATGACAGCGTTAAATACCACAAAAGCATCACAATCCAACAGTGAACAAAGCGACAAGTTGCTCACCTACTGTAGCAAATTTAAGGGTCTTTGTTACATGATACTGCAAGATTGCATATAATTGAGTAAAACCTTGTATCCTCAAGCTTAGGTTTGACTAAGAAGAAGAAAAAAGGATTGAAATAAATGGAAAATGGACCAAGTATTTAATGTATAGTGTTTTAAAACAAAGCCAGAAACAAATACAGTCTCAGACCTGACATAAAAATAGCTTGCTATGTTTTTAAACACTTCAAGAAAGCACTCACCCCGAGAAATCCTACCACATTTTTTAATGCAATCCATGGTAGAACAGCATAACTCTTTGTCACCCTCTAGACCTTATTGTGGAAAGACAATTAGAAGTAGGGTGCTGCTTCTGAACCACAGATGTGGATAAAGCTTCCAAAGTTTATACCTTACAGGCTCAATTGCAAGTTTCAAAGTGCCTTTGGGGCACCTACAAACCCAGAAAGCCAGATGTTAAATAGCACCAGGCACCTGAATACATAACAAGATAGCAGAAGCTTGTATTGAAATGCTACTTGGGTATATAACTTTGAACCACTGCATGAAGTAAAGTTATCTACACTCAGATCTTCACTCCAAAACAAGATCTCTGTATTTACCTAGCAGAAAACACAGTTCAGGGCATCAACAGATCACAGAATAGCCTAAAAAGTATCGCACCATCATTATCTTTCACAGTAATACAACAGCAACTGCCATACCTGTACCAACTCTGCAGAGAAGCTCAGATTCCCTCAGCCATTGTGCATCAAAATAATACCAGTACAATAGTAAATGCATATCAAGCAAAACAACTGAAAAAAACCCTGAGGATGCCAGGAGCACTAAAACATCCAAACAGAAGCTTTTCTGCTACTTCTAATATATAGCTCTGACTAATGAGAAAATGCCCACCTGAGCTGCATGAGGGATAGATGCTTCATGAGAAGGGCCTGTAGCCCTCAGCTCTTTGAAGCAATGTGCTCTAAGGAAGTGCAATAACAGTAATTTGGTAGCATTTCCAGTTGGATGAAGGCAGGATTTGTATATTTTTACTCTTATTACATACACACCTCTCTCCTATGAGGATTCTTAATTTGGCAGTAATGGTGGCTATACCACCTTAAAGGGAAATTGCTTTCACCATAATTAGGCTTTCCTGAAAACAAACCAAAACCAAACAAACCCAAACACCAAATAAAAGCCCACACCTGTACCTGTCATTATTTTGGCCATTCACCACTCCCTTATATCACAACAGCTAACTGCTAATTTGAAGCAACTGTGAAGAGGCAATAGAGGCTTTAACCTGACTAAATGAAGCTCACGTTTGTTGGGAGTGTTGCTAACTGGCTGACAGTAAGCAGTAGAAAAAGAAACCAACCCTATCTCCAGTCCAGCCCAGCAGGACAAGAGGTTTCCTTAGTCCCACCCACAAAGCACAAGGATGCGTTACATATAGGACCAAAGGACCTAGTACCAAGGTCTTAATCTGATTAGAGCTCAGGTAAAGGTTTTGGTCTTTTTTGATTTTTAAGTAGGTCTATGTGTTAATTTCTTGTTTAGCATTGTCTATAACAGACTTGCAGAATATGTATTTTAAGCCTTTTTGTGCTACATGACATTGTTAAGTTGTACAAGCTGTGAAAGAGCTGCATGATATTAAAGAGGACTAAGACTTCAGATACCTTTGCTTTTGAGTAGAGTTCATGCTGTAGAGTTGTTTCTTTCTTTTAGGAAAGGAAAGCTTTAGTTGAAAATTGAAGACCTTAAACCTCAGCTACTTATGGATGTATCCATGTTGCATGAGTAAAAAGGGTGTTATGTAGCCTGACTTCAAACAGTAATAGATTGCATTATGCTACTATATTCATTAACAGTTAAATAGAGCCTGGTGTATTGGTTTCTACTTTTAGTTTTGCTATTAACTTGTAATGAGTATTTTTGAAATAGCTTTTTCTGATGACTTCATTATGCATCAGAACTTGTTTTCTTTTTGTGATCTTATCCTTGCTCAGGAAGAAAAAGCACTAAGTAAGTGTAAACCAGCTTACATTTCTGAATGGTGAAGTTTTGTACTGAACACCAATCTTTCATTAAATCAGTGTATTCTACTAACTTCCTGATGTTAAAAGTGTTCTCAATGGTTTGGGGGGAATGAAATGTAAATGGACTGCAGGCCTTGTGTACTTAGAAATAAACATAGGAATATCTAATCAATTTTGTTTCTTTAGGAACATGTATCTTTTTATTCATTCATACTTAATGTGTGGGAAAAAAAACCCACCACAATTTCTACACATTTTGTGTCTTTTAATTTATGGGGGTTTTCTCCTGGTTCCCCAAAAAAGAAACCTCAAACTATGTAACAATGTAGGTCTCTGTTACCAATCTAATGCTATCACTGGTACCCGCTAAGTATCTAGAAGACAGATGCAAACCTCACCCGATTTGTTTCACTTTCTTATCCTGATGTACTTCCACGGGCAGAGTAAGATGGCTCAGAAGCAGTAAGCCCTCTAATGCATCCTTTTCAGTTTAATCATGTGAATTCCTTTTTGCAACAGTTGAGCGAAAAATCTTTCTCCTTAAACACAGGCAGGTTCTCTGATTCCCAGGCAACTATTTGAAGACAATTTTCTTTGAGAAGATTCTTTGCCTGTGGCAGAAGAGTGGCTCTCATCCCATGTGAGACACCCTGACACCATTGCCCAAATGCTCTCTGTGAATAAAGGTGCTAGCTCTCTCCAGAGAATGGTAATGGTTTCTTTGATGCAGCACTAGGTATCTCGGGTTGTTTGGGTGGTTTTTGCAGGGGAAACACAACAAAAAACCCTGACACACAAACAAAACTATCCCAACACTACCCTCCTACAGCCTGTTTTGACAGCTGTTCCAAAGAGTAGAAAGAAACCCTACAAAAAGTTTTATGGCACAAAGCAAATGAATCTTGACTTTTTTATAGATGAGTTTCTACTGGCAATTCTTTAGCTGGTCCTTTCAGTAATGCTAAAACCACAAAGCCTGCAAGACTAATGAAGCAGAAAAGGTTGTTATGTTAGGGCCTACTCTACTGATGGTATTATGTACTTTTAGTCACAATCTGTGTTAATATTAAGTGTAGTGATAAGACGAGGAGTAATGTGTTTTAAGCTTAAGCAGGGAAAGCTCAGGTTAGATATAAGGAAGAAGTTCTTTACTGTGAGGGTGGTGAAGAACTGAAACAGGGTGCCCAGAGAAGCTGTGGCTGCCCTATCCCTGACACTGTTCAAGGCCAGGCTGGACGGGGCTTGGCACAACCTGCTCTAGAGGAAGGTGTCCCTGGCTGTGGTAGGGAGTTAGAACTAGATCTTAAGATCCTTTCCAATCCAAACCATTGTGTGATTCTACGATTTTAAGTTCACTTGTAAGTTGTAGCTGCTGAATATGTTCTGGACTTCCATTGGTTTTGAAATTTATTTATTGTATAAGGACTTGTAGTCACTGCTGGGAAGATGTGGTGGTCCCCAGTGAGCTCTAACTAGGTGTAGTGTGCTGGCTGGGTGAGTGGACCCTGTTATTAAATCAAAGATCACACAAGATGGTGACTTGTGATCAGAGGTATGCTCTATGAGCTTGGGGAGTTAAAGGGCACTGAGGGTTTGTTGTTCATTCTAATTACCAGCTCGCAAGCTAATGGCAGTGATATGACTGATCCACCACCCCTGGTTCAGCTCCATCTCTTCTCTACTTCTGTGCAGCAATGGCTGACCAGCCTGGGATTTAGCCATTGCTTTCTCCACTGCATTCTGGGACTGCTGATGGCTCTAGGCAGCACCAGCCTCTGCTATGTCACCCAGAGTGAAAGTGAGAGGTGCTGCATGATAGCTTTGGGGTAAGTTTAGGAAACAAAGAACCAATTAGGTTGGAAAAGACCTTCAAAATCATAGAGTCCAGTTTTTGCCCCAGCACTGCAAGGTCACCTCTAACCCATGGCACTGAGGGCCTTGTCTGTACAGTGTGTGAACACTTCCAGGGACAGTGGCTCCAGCACTGCCCTGGGAAAGTGTTTGTATGTGTAGAATTGATCTATGCCAGGAAGATCCTGAGGTCAGACTGAGGTGGCCTGACTGAGGGGTGGCACCCTGACAGCTCTATGACTTCTTCACAGCTCTTGAAGTCCTTGCTGTGCCATGAAACCACCAGGTTCAAACTTAAAATGGGAGATTGAGATGAGCTCTTAGGCAGAAGCTCTTCCCTGTGAGGGTGCTGAGGCGCTGGCACAGGGTGCCCAGAGA
>JANHGB010045315.1:16113-30034 GCA_026283785.1 Coracopsis vasa | reverse complement strand
CAGACTAAAGCCAAAACACAGCACTGCACCAGCTACTAGGAAGAAAATTAACTCTATCCCAGCCAAAACCAGGACATAAGTCTTTGTAGCATTTTTGGAAAGCAGTCAAAGCTTACTATAACCTTCATTTCCAAAAGCAGTAGTGGGAGATACAGTAGAAAAAAAATCAGTAAAAAGGCATATAATAAAATTGACAGGCTTTAAGTATCGTTAAGTGATCATGTGATTCAACTTGCCCATCTATAAACAATAGTTAGTCATCGGAAATATGTCAGAAATGTTGTAAAGTCCTTTCAGATACGTACCATTGATAGAGGTCTTGAAATCTTTAATTTGTTGCAGATACAATATCTTCAATAATAGGTGATAAAGTTTTATAGAATATACAAGGAAGTCCATCAAATAAATGATTGGAAAAGATAAAAAATATCAACATTTCAGATGCCCATGGAATCCTACTTAGATTCCTGATGAGGACATTTTGAGGGGAAAATACTATGTTATCCTATTATTACCTTATTGTTTATGCTCATTTGCATAAAACATAGGGAGGATTTAAAGATTCTTCGACAATTGTCTTTCAGCAGGCTTTTCTCCCTGTGATTGACCTTGCAACTGTAAGGATCATTTTAATCCAGAATACCTTTCAACATTAAAAAAAATGCTGTATGCAAAGTTGGGCAATCAAACCAGTGGATTCAGAACATGAGCCTTTATACTGTATGGGAAAATGCTTTATGTGAAGAAAGGGATGCATCACGGGGACTAGTGCCATGAACTGCAAAAATAAAACCACTAGAACTTGGTGCCTACACCTTCCATGTCAGGTTTGCAAATATATACGCACAACATGTAGACAGGGCTTTAATTAATTTACTTTGAATCCCATATAGTTGCACAATATTGCAAATAGTTGAATGTGTGAGCTGTAAAAGCTTAATGACCTTTTTTAGTAGCAACTGCTCAGCAATACGAAATGCAGAACCCAGATTTTAATTATTGCTCAGATATGAAGACTTTGAATGATGATACATTTTATTGATCCAAGTTGTACTATGTTGTCAGAATGTTTTGTGGTCCAAGTAACTGAAACTCACAGCAACTTAACTTTTTTGCTGTTTTCTGTGACTTCTGTACCTCTTGCCTGTAGGAGGAATAAGGTCATGTACTTAAGTTTTGTCTTTCAGGTTCTTACTGTTTTATTCTTGAGAAGGACATCTTTGTGCAAATTCTTCCTTACTATTTTCATATAATAGTTGATAAAATATAAAGTAGGCAAACTGTGGAAACCGGCCTTCTTCATTTGTTGGAGTTTCAGAAATTGTGCAGAGGTTTAGCACTGCGTTTGGTTCTGCTTGTTTCTGGAGCCAGATTAGGTTAATGCCTGACAAGGTAGCATAAATTCAAATCCAGAATTTTGCAGGCTTTGGATGCTTTGTTACTTGTCTGAATCCTCAAATTCATCCTGTGTGTTCAACATTCTTCTTTCTCATGCAGAGTGAGATTAATTTAGAAAGACAACCTTATACTTCAGAGAGGATAAAGGGAAATCTATTTGATTAGAGACAAGATTAGTCTTCTGCAGAACACAGCAATGACTGCTTGTTTGTTTACAAGATGAGATTGATTTACTGGCGCATCTAGAGGAAATTTGAGAGAAGACAGGAAGAGCTAGATGTGATATTCTGAAGTGCATTTTTGTGTGTGGGTTTCTTAGCTCCAAGTCTCTCTTGTTTCCACTCTCCTTGAGCATTTGTTGGTATTGTGGCTTTCACCTTCATCCTGTCCTTATACTTGCATAGAGATGGACACCGGAATGGGAGATACACACAGGATAATTCTTTCTTAGGACTTAGCAGTGTCCTCTGGAGGTTCAAAGGTGCAGTGCTGCTGTTGTGATTTTATCTGTGTTCATTTTGCTAAAAAAAAATTACTGTATTAAATTGGGATGTGTTCTTTACAAACTTGGAAAATCCCAAGGAAGCTGAAGGACTCTTCCAGCCACACCAGCTGCTGGGTTGAAGCTGTCCTGAGTGGGGCAAGATAGCAAATCATCCCTGAGTGCACAGAGAGTGCTCAGCTTTAGGCCTGCATGGGTAATGAGCAGTAGAGGACCACTCAGACTGTGTGCCTCATCCTCTTCCAGCCATATGCACTTTGTGACCAACACAGGGCTCCACTGTCTCTGTGTGTCAATACGCATGTCACCTATGGAAGATCCAGTGTGCTTTCTGCAGCTTGCAGCCACCTTTTCGTCTCACTCTTCCATGTCCACCCCATATTCACTTACAAAGTCATCTACTTGGAGAGGTTGGAGCCCATACTTATAGCCATGGGCATCATGGGATACCCATACCAAGGACCACTGAAACATTTGTCTAATTCCGTTAGTATTTTCACTATAGTACTTCTTGCTGGTCTCCTTTTGCATTTGAATTTCTGTTGCATTGGTCTGCTGACTGCTAACCTTGTTATTCTGGATGATGTCAGTCTATTACATTGCCACTAATTAAAAGCTCTACAGATGGCCACATTATTTAATGAGGGGTTTTATTTATATTTGAGAGGTAATTCTGGCACATTTACATATGTAATGTGTGTGAATAGTAAACCAGTACTTCTCTGACAGCTTAAGAAGTTACTTTGCAGTTTCATCCTGTTATCTCATGCATATGCTTAATTTGCAAATTAGTGTCATCAGCAGGTTTCATCGTAGTAACTTTTGCCTCTAAGGAAAAAAGGTAGCGAGAAGCTAAGATGAAAATGAGGTGCTGCTTGGCTTTTGGATGTTCTGCTGTGTAGTTTTATTTTGATTATCTATAAAGTGCTATAGCAGAAAAAAACATCCTAGGCTAAGCAATTCATGACTGTCTTCTCAGTGAAATAGAAGGTATGCTGCACACCACCTAAAAGGCTTGCATAGGATGCACCATAAAAATATTGGTGTATTGAGTGCTTAGGCAGAAAGCGTAGTGTTTCTTTTAAGTGTTTTTTCCAGGATGTACTTGGTTTATTAAGTCCAAGTCCCTCTTACATATACTGTGTCAAAATTTATCTGAAAAGTTGTTTTACAGCTCTCAGTCTTTGGGAAAGATGTTCTGGAACCTCAGTGTTGGTTTTGGTTTTCTTTTTCCTGTGGGTTAAGATGACACCATTTTCTAATTTATATAATACTAACCATAAAAGAAAAAAGTGTTATTGCCCTTTTCCTGGGGTTTTCCAGTGATGCAGTTACAGAAAATGATCAGGTCACTTTCAAATCTGTTTTATTGCAATAAATAGACTAAGGACTTCAAGCTATGTCACCCGAGAGCTGCTTCATCCTTCTAGGCATCCTGCCTAATCTTTTATTCGAATATTCCAAAATGAGTTCATCTTTCTTGATGAGCCTTGTAATTAGAAATGTAAGTAGTGTGGTTTGTTTTCTTAGTTAAATAGGATTTACCAGGAAACAGGGAAAAGGAGTAGTTGGCAGTCTCAAACAGTCAAACAAAAAAAAAAGGTTTTCTTAATTTTCACAGCACTTTTGACATCATTTTCGTGTCCCAGCCTTGTGTCCTCTAGCTTCTTGCATGAGGAGAAGCAGCCCAGGCTAATTATGTACTTCATAAAGAAGCAAAAATGGCACTTTTTTTAATAAAGATTTTCTGGAGGAGGTAGAGAGGGTCTTTTAATTACAGCTGGGATTTCTTTGGTGCTGGTGTTTCATTTTTGTTTTTGGGGAGGAAATGGGATTTGTGCGTAGTTGGCCATTACTGCATGATCTCACCACTGTTCTCCTTCAACAGAAGATACAGTTCCAAAGAAAGTGGTTTGCCACTTCAGTGGAAAAACATATGCAGATGAGGAGCGCTGGGATATTGACAGCTGCACACACTGCTACTGCCTGCAGGGTCAGACCCTCTGCTCCACCGTCAGCTGCCCACCCCTCCCTTGTGCTGAACCCATCAACGTGGAGGGAAGCTGCTGTCCCATGTGCCCAGGTAATGTGAGGTGATAACCCAGATGACTGTAATGCTGGTTTTCCAGGACTGATAATAAGGTTTCTTAATTGGTTTTTGAGCATCAGTCCACATTTAAAGAGTATCAAGAAGACAACAGATGTTTAGACTTCAGGAAAATCAATATTCTTAACAAATAGGCATGTTGCGCAAATATATAGTTTGAATTTTAGTTAATCTGAGAACTGTGATCTCAAAAGTTGGTTGGTTGCCCCTGCTCTGTCTTTTTACAAGGTTATGGAAATACGTTAGTGAAGTAGGAAAACATATATTCGTACATCTCTGCAGGTTCCGTCAGTTATTAACATTTCTGATTTGAGTCTCTTCATTACTTTTCAAATAAATCATTGCCTTATTTATCATTTTAACTTGGCTTAAAAGTAATATGAAATTTTCTTAGCTATGGACACTAGGGACATAATAATTGCAACTGTTTTTTAGTGCTAGTCCTGATATACTTCTGCGGGAGTTTGCTCATCCTTGGATTAATCCCGTTTCCAACAGGACAACTGGGGAGATTCAGCAGTACCCTTTCCTGCAATTCTCCTGCTTTTGAGGATTACCAAAAAAAAAACAGGAAGACAAAGAAACCAGCAGTGACAGTTTACGTATCAGCTGGGAAGACATAGCCTTCCCTTGGTATTTTTGTTGTTTGGTATCACAAAGAAGCAACACTGTAGTAAAGTGTGTATTCTGAAATGGTATTTTCAAAAGCAAATTTATCCACATGACTATATATAATGACAGCAAGCTTGCATCCCATGTACAGTATGAACTGTACAGTATAAGGTGTTAAAACAAAAACCTAGACTAATCATGGTGCAAATTCTGAAACAAATGAAAAGGTTCAAAGGACAAAGCACTGCAGATGGTCGAGTATATTTCCTGAATTAAGAGCAGCCCTGGGAATTTAAGCAGCCTGTAATTTGTGAAACACATTTATCTCCTTTCACAGAGATGTATGTGCCTGAACCTACAAACATCCCCATTGAGAAAACAAATCACCGAGGAGACATTGAATTAGGAGTACCAAACTGGCCAACACCAAGTGAAAATGACATCATCCACATTCACAGAGGTGAGATCGGATATAAACTGGGCTAACTTAGGTGTTTATTCCCTGTGGTTTAATGCATCTACTTGTTCTATTCAAGGAGCACCTGTATAACGGTTTGAAAAGGTGGTTATCTGAGAATGTTCTTCAGTGCAGAACACTCCACATGTTTTTTTTTTCTTTAAGTAAATACGAGTCAATCTATTATATTTATGCAATTTGATCTCATCATTCCATTTTCATCTTGAAAGAAGCGTCTTTGTCAATACAGTGGAGTCCTGTAAAATTAAGAATATGATAAAATGATGAATGCTGTGTCTTTTCCGATACAAAATCTAGAAAGCAGACTGTTGTCAGGCCACTGGGGTTGATAGACCTGCATTTGATCCCTTTGACATTCTTATAGTGATAAACAGAAGTGGGAAAACATGTACCACAGCTTAACATGTATCATAGACAAATGCCAGAGTTAAAAAAACCCAAATCACTTCACTTACAATGACACAGAGCTAATAAAGTTATCTGAGGATGTAAATTCATCTTTGTTTAAAACTGTGCTGAAATCATTATTCCAGGGTAGGGGAAACGCTCTATGACACAGTTTTGGTTAACTTTTCCTAATTGAAGGACTACCTAAACTTGTACATATTTTTTTTTTAATCTAAGGATGATCTCATAGCATTCTGTTGTTTGGAGAAAGGATACATGAAATGTAACTGCTTTACAGAATTTAAATATAGCTGCTTTACAAAATTGTAAGCCTACACTTTAATAATTACAGCATTTTAATTTCTCTCAGGCATTAGTAGCTGGCTTGCAACTACCCTGGCTGGGAACTATATACACACTGCAAACTGTTTGAGAATGTTGTATATGTCATTGAAAATTACCAGTACATGCAAAACTTGCTACAGTCTAGTAGACTGCCAGCACTATGTTTTCACCGGCTGAGTGGTGCAAGTATTATATGTTCTCAACAAATGGGAGAACAAACACATCATGATTGTTTTACCAAGGTTGTTTGGGTTTTTTTTGAGAGGGGGAGGGGAGAAAGGAAGGAAAGGACTTTCAATCTAAGACTTGATCAGCATTGAAACACAGGCTAATTTTTTTCTTTTTGCAAGTGGGAATTTGGTTGTGATCACATAAGATGATGCGAACACAGCAGAGCTAAGAGGTTACTGTCAGACTTGCTTGTTGTTGTGCTTTAGATTCCATCCTATCTTTTGATATCCTATCTTTTTTTTAATTCATGTTTCTGGTGGCATTTTCCTGGCTAGTACAGTCACTATACAAGATACTAGCTTTCAGTTGTTCTAATTTACGTAAATAAGGTGACATTTCAGGAGAGAAAGTCAAAATTCATATGACAAGTGACAAGATCCATGACTAGAAGTTTTTATATTACATTCTTCTTTATGATCAGGGCTCATTTATAATTACTAACAAGTGCTCACATTTGACTTGCAGACATGAATCACCTCCAGGGAGAGTACAGAAGTGGCGGTGGACCACACACAAGCGAAGATGCATCAGTTAGCTCTGTTGCCTTGGTGACAATTCCAATCATAATAGCGCTGTTACTGATCATCGTCCTTCTGCTTGTTAATCACAAGAAGCAGTGGATTCCAGTGTCCTGCTACAAAGCTCCAACAAAGGTGCCATGTTTATGTTTATTTTCAGGCTTTTACTTAGGGAAGTCAAGATTAACTAGAAAAATGTTTAGGGTGCAGTTGCATTCACATCCTGTGAACTCTCTTAAATTATTTTCTCCTTATGCCTTAAGCTGCTTTATACCAGTCAGTCTGTTGGTATTTATTTAGTTTCCTAAGTGTTTTATTTTTCATTATCAAACAAAACCATTTCCTGCTCCCTATAGTAATGAGCTGTCACTAAAGAAATCGACCTCAGCAAAAAAGTTGTTTAAAAATCCAATTCTGTATTTATGTAGGTAAATTTATGCAATTTTCTTATCTGCAGTCAAAATCTTAAGATAATATCTTTGTTTTCTTACTTTCATCCACTTTAAAAGTCTTGTCAAACATCAGGTAATGTGTGTGCTAGTAGCATTTATCACATTTTCTAATAGTGACAACCATATGGTTCTGAGAGTCATATTTTGAGAGATCTCAGGAAATATCTACCAGTGATGTATTCTCAGACTACCAAAAAAAGGAAGGAGCAGGTAGCTTGGAAATGAACAGTGAAAATACTATCCTTTTTTTTTTTTTCAATAATAGTTCAGTCAGCAGACTAAGCCCTTACTCCACATTCAAATGCCATCTATATCAGTTCCCCAATTTATCCCATTTTCTAATTCTAATCAGAATTTGTCCACACTTGTAACAGAATTTGAGGCCATCTTTTCTTCAGTTCCACCTAGAAGAGTAATACAGTAATTAAAAAAACAAAGTGTCCATATTCTTTCTGTCAGGGTTGCAGAGGTTTAGGGTTGTTGTTTGTTTGTTTGTTTGTTTAAAAAGTAATTTCCAAAAAGCTTACAAATAGAGTCAGAGCATGAAGCTTAATTCAATTGTAATTAAATAGGAAGCATGAAGAATTGGTATTATTCTATTTCCAGTCTTTCAAAACAAGTAAGAAATACCAGTTTCTGAATTTCTTAAGGGATGCATATAAAATTCATTTTTAACTCTAGTTCAGTCCTAAACTCTCAGAAAGGCTGCTCTCCATCTAAGCGTTGTGTGACAAAATGGTTGAAGCTGAAATGAAAATCATAATTTTCTAAGTGTGGAACTATAGCAAATAATTCTCCATACTTTTTTACTTATGGGACAACATTTTCCTCAAACATTTCTTTGTTGAAGCACCATCCGTATGCCGAGAAAGCTCACTTAAAGCTATATACATATGCAAGACCATGGATATACTGGAACTCAGATTTCTTGTGAGGGTCTTTGCCATAAATGTATCTTTCTTTTAAGAGTTCTTCAACTGAGTGTCACACATTAGATTTTCCTATTCCTTGCTGGGTGAAGTTTCCTAGTAATAAATTTTGGCAAGCCTATTCTGGCTTATGTTCTTTGTGTTCAAAATAGTCCAGCTATTTAATAAAGAACAAATCAACAACTGTGCTTAAATCACACCAATACCAAAAGAAAGATGATAGAAATGATGTTTAAATTGCAGATGGGACTGCTAATCTTTAGCCCTGATTCTGTTAAGTGAACCTCAGGACTTCTTTGTGAACCCAGTCCATAGACTTTGGAAGAGCCAAATGTAAAATATTTTAAAATAATGTTTTCTAATATCTGGGTAAAAAAAATCTTCTTGTGATAAGGGTTACTGAATGTGAACTTTAAGTAGTAAAAACACGTCTGATTTAAGTCTTGGAAAAAGAATGTACGTCAGTGGAAACTTGACTTTTTAAGATTTGCAGTCTACTCACATGCTTATATTGTGAGCATGCGTACACATTGTCACTGACTTCATATGTGTCCATAGAGTACGCTTACTTCCTGTCCTCCTTCCCGCTTAGCCCGTAAACATTTAAGGTAGTGTGCACACAGTGTAATTTTGCTTTCCTCTCAGCTTTTTTCTTCCAGTTGAAGGATCCTTCACCAGGGGAATAGCAGGACTGGAAAGCCAGTACACATAGCTCAACTCTTTCTCTGAGTGATATTTTATATGCATTCATGCTTGTAGATCATTACACTCAAACCCTCACTTAGTCACATTTTCCTAAAATTAAATCCCCTATTTTATACTTGCAAGTAAGGCCAAGATAGGTAAAATATGGATGATTTCCTAATTAAGGAAATCATACATAAACTACCTTGGAAAGAAACACAGAAGGATCCCATAGGACCCCCCATGCCAGGATTAACTGTAACACCTGAGATCTATCCCATTCTCTTAGTGGAATTGCAACAATCAATGAAACATTCTTGAAAATGGTCAGCAATAAAGGGGGGCTGTTAAAGTCTGGGAAGCAAGGTGCTGCACATTGAGGGCAACAAGGTGAAGCCCTTGTGTGGTACTAGATTAGCAGAGAGCAGCTCAACCAGTCCATGTGGGATATGAGAATACCAGAGATCTAATCAAAAGATGAAAAACGGCGATTCAGAAGACGACTGTTGGTCTGTCATTGTGCCTGGTATAAGCCTCTACCAAGTTCAGCCGAAGTCCAGATTCTTTCATTGCCAATCCGATTTTGTTTTGTGCTTATGGACTTGAACCACAAAGACTTTTTTAATTATGTGTGGAATACAAACATTTTTTAATTTACTCAATATTCCCTTTCTATTTCAACAGCCTTCTTGCCTAAACAATCAACTGGTATATGTGGACTGCGAGAAAGGTACCATGGTCCAGGTGGACAGTTCTCAGAGGATGCTAAGAATTGCAGACCCAGATTCAAGATACAGTGGATTTTACAGCATGCAGAAACAGAACAACCTACAGGCAGATAATTTCTATCAAACAGTTTGAAGAATTGCACCCTTACCAAGGATTTAAGAAAAAGAGAGAGAAAGAGAGAGAGAGAGAGACTAAGTCTGCTATTAAAATAAAACTAGAATTGTGCACTTGCTTAGTGGATTGTATTGGATTTGTGACTACATGTACAGCTCTAAGACCTTACTGGGATGAGCTCTGACTCCTGCAATGTGCCAGAAAAAGCATTCCCACTTTTCCTTAAGATAACTGACCAAGTGTTTTCTTAGAACCAAAGTTTTAAAACTTGTTAAGATGTATTTGCTTGTAACATAGCTATAGAGGTTTTTTTGGGAGGGGGAATCAGGGGCTAGGGGTAGGCACTGAGGTAAAAGGAAGCTTCAGAGAAGAAAAGCTGGCCATGCTTGCCTGGAGAAGAAAATGAATAAATATTGCCGAGCAGCAGGATAGTGTTTTTCCTTGCTGCTCTGAAATCGCATCTGTTGCAGCAAAGCCTAACCCCAGGTGAAAAACATATGAAAAGGTCTGATTTTTTTTTTCCAGCTGTTGCTACAGTAATATACTTCTAGAACAGAATTTGTCACATCACAGGTGTGGTGTAGCTGCAAATATTTTTCTATATGATGAGAAGCTGCAGTAGTTAATGAAATAGCAAGAAAAAGGTTATAGCAGAAAATAAAGGGTGGGTTTATTAAGGATGTATAAAATTATACCTTGTGCTGCTTTTTGTTTTTATTTTAGTTTTCTTCAAAGTTGATTGGCTAGATTAGCCAGACTTCGGCAGAGTTAGCAAATGACTGAGGCCTAAGTAATTCCTGATACGAGCACTGGATCTTTTGACAGCAGTATTGAAGGAAGGAAGGAAAAGTCAAGAACACCATGCAGTTCCAGGGGCTTTTGTTTGTTTGTTTTGTCTGTTGTGGTTTTGTTCTGTTATTTTGTATCAATCTCTGGTTGTTCGTAGAGGAGAAGGAAAACTATTTTTGTTGGACAAAGCTCTTGCTTACAAGAGAGTAAAAAAAAAGAGACTGTTTTAAGGTTGGTTTTTTTTTCCTGTTGATGTCCTTATTTACTGGTATGCAGATTTAGAAACTACTTCCATGCTAGGAAGCTGCTTAATTTTAATTGTATATTACTCAAGCACCTTTTTTGAAGCTCAGAAAAAAAAAAAAAGGAGATCATGCTTCTTTAAACTTTAGCATTATAGGAATATTTATGTAAATATAATTATGCTAAAAACAACAAAAAGTATTTGTATGTTTGTGTATATATATGTATATACAAATGCATGTAGGTATACGTATGTATATATACATGCATGTGTATATACACTATACATATATATACTGTATATATAAAGTACTATGTATACAGTATATATTTTTTCTATTTTTTTTCTTGTTGAATGTATTTTTATCTGAGAGAGATTTTACCCAGAGCAGAAACAGGTAAACAGGCATTCCATATCAATGCTTAATCGCTTGTGAGTTTAGGAAAGACAAGAAAAGAGCATCTCATTCTACCTACAGTTTGATTTGATTTGAAAGTGTTCGTGTGTGCGTGCGTGTGTGTGTGTGTGCACTCTTGTGTTTGCGTGTGTACAGTACGTGCACGATTATAGCAGTAAGCGTTGCTCTTGCTACTTGCTACATTTCAGGGTGTTTCTTATTTTTCTTTTCCTGCTTGGCCTTAAAAAGGCTTTTTTTAATGAATGCATTGGCTAGAGACACTGATGACAATATACATGCAGCACTAATCAGCTCCATAGAATAACACCACCAGCTCCTGGATTTTCTTTTTTTTTTTCCTTTCTTTCTTTTCTTTTTTCTTTTTTTTTTTTTTTTTTCAAACAATTGTTTGAAACAACTACTGGAATATTGTCCACATTAAGCTGGAAGTTTGTTGTAGCTTGCCTCATTTATAACTCTGACTGTGTAATACAATGTTAACTTTCCAAACAGGTCTTGGCACTTTTCTACTAATTACCCATTTGTGCATTGCCTTTTTTCTTTTACAAATGCTTGTCATAAGAGACACAGATACCCAGTATGCTTAATGTGAAAAGAAAATGTATTTTTTGTAAAGGAACTCTCAAGTATTGTTGTAAATACTTGGTCAGAGGTTGCTGAACTTTAAAACTGAAAAAAAAAAAAAAAACTAATTTATTATTATAATGACCTAATTTATTAATCTGAAGATTAACAATTTTTTTTGTTTTAGAATATCAAAAAGGTGTTCTAGCTGTTTGCATCAAAGAAAAAAAAAATAGGTGTATCATTAAGGGTCAACATTTTTTCTGCTTAATATAACTTCAGTTTCCAACCACCAATAAGGAAAAATGTAACCTCCCCAGCGTTCTGTACTCAATCTGATATCGAAACAGAGATGTTTCTGTCCAGTTACTACAAAGATTTTGTCAAGACAAAACATCCATTCCTTGCATAAGAGTAAGCGGTCTTTATCCAGAAATTGTAAATGCTTGCTTTTATTTTACAATCAAGGCCATATTCTGAAAATATTAGCAGGATATAGGACATGGTGTAAAATGGTTTTTATTATTATTATTATTTTATTATTATTATTTTAAAGATATGATTTATCCTATGTGCTGTATCCATTACACTCTTTTACTTTGGTTCCTGTTGTGCTCTTGTAAGAGAAATGCAGATATAATTTTCTGAACAATAGATGCATATGTGGCACTCGGAGTGCACTGCGGTTCAGCAGATTGCTTGTTTACTTTTTTAACTGTAAGGCGGTTTCTTGTAATTTGGCTCTTGGCAGCACAATAAAAAAATTTTAAACCTATTGACGTGTATTTTCTTAAGTGTTCGTATTTATTTCTTCTGCACACTGGTCCTTGAGACATTAGTTTATAGCTTGATATTATGGTGAGGGTTTTTTTCCCCTGGGAGTAGGAATTCATAATGTTGTCCTGCTGATCCTAGATCATAACAGCACAGAATACATTGTGGGTAAAGAACAGTTTGGGTTTTACACTGGGGAATTTTCACATTACAGGAATTTTTGGAATTCCAAATGGCTTAAACATTCAGTAAAGGTGAGTCTCAAATGCAACGTTAGGCCTTGGGCCTGCCATTGAGTCCATGTTGTCTAGTCATACCTGTCAGAAAGCAATAGTTAATCACAAGGAACTCTAATACGTGGTCCTATAGAAAGTGTGTGGAATCACAATTTGCACTTCATGGACTTTGTGAGCCACAGATCATTTATTTACCCATTAGCCGATAATGTTTGGGATTTTTTTCTTCTATTAATTTGTAAGTTAATGGACTTGATGTAAAGTTCCTGTATGTAATTTCCTGAGGCACAGAGTTTTTCCGCTTAACTACTTGCCCTGTGAAAAACTGCTTCCTTTTCTTTTTTTGAACCTACCCTCTTGATGGTTTCATTTGATACCCCTGACTTTCTGCATTCAAAGCAGCAGTGGATCAGTATCTATATGCCATCCATTAGAGACCTGTGTTTTGTATTTTTCCTCTGCTGAAAAGCCCAAGATACGATTCTCCGTACTTTCTGGCCAGCCTTGCCATACCCTGTGCTTCCCATTCTATTGCATTCTTTTGAAATGACGGGTGAAGGGACTGAAAATGTGCATTTTGTCCAAATGCAGTACACCTTGTATCTTGCATCATATTTACTGCTTGGATTTCTAGTGACCCCTGAGTGATGTTCTTGCAGAGCTAGCTGCAATGATCCAAAATGCTCAAGTAGTAATAGTTACCACAAAGCCCATAATTGACTTTGACTAGGATACATAGGTATTTTTGTGCATTCCTTTACATTCATGTATGCTGAATTTCTAGTAATTTCTTCTCTCTCTAGTCACCTGTTGCATAATAATTGCTCCTTCCAAAGACTATGGCAATGGAAGGCTGTGTCTTCTAGAAGAGCATCTTCAAATTCTGCCTGCAGACAAATTGGGTTTTCATCAGAACAGAACAGAAAGCACCATTGCACTAATGTATAAAACCGTGGTGCATCCAATTTGAACAAAGTAGTCCTGGCCTCCTTTCCCCTACTTCCAGTGTCAGAAAGGATCATATTTGGAATGCATGCATATATTAGGGTTTGTCAGCTTGAAAAAGCTGTGGTTGAGTAGGAAAAAACCTTGAGTGGTTGAGGACAGGACGAAAGTCTTAAAGGCAAAAGTCTTTAAAGGTTGGACTTGATGATCTTAAAGGTCTTTTCCAACCTAGTTGATTCTGTGATTCTTTAAATAGTGGCACAATGACCAGGGTAGGTGCTGCTTAGCAACAATTAAAAAATCGGTGTGTTATCAGCATTCCAAACAGCAAGCAGGAAGTATGAAGAGAAAGAGGCTCAACATAGAGTGCTATGTATTCTGTGATATCAAAAGGTTACAGCAGGTCAAGAAGTACTAGATGAAAATAAACCATCAGAAGCTACTGCACCTCAGGACACACTATAC
>JANHGB010045315.1:2711-16082 GCA_026283785.1 Coracopsis vasa | reverse complement strand
CTTGGACCGCGCCCCAGGATGCGGCGGTGCGTTCTCAGGGAACGCCCCAGCCCTATGATGACCGCAGCCATGGCGGCGGCGGCCTCCCAGCGAGACCCCGGGGACTGGCAAGACTTCTCGGGCTTCCAGCCGTCCGTGGGGGGCGGCCCCGAGGCTGCCCGCGACAAGGGCGGCTGGGGCGGGGGCGGCGACTTGGGGGCGAGGTTGTCCCTCTGCTTTGAGCCCCCGCAGGCCCGGGCTGGCGGCGGCGGCGGCGGGGAGAGCCGCGTTCCGCTGCGTCCCCTCACGGAGCAGAGCGCCCTGCAGGACGACGAGTGAGTGCAGGCCCGGGGAACAAGGGGTGGCGGGGAGGGGGAGCTGCGGTGGCTGGGCCGCCTAAGGAGGGGAGGCCTGGCCCGGCCTGAAGGTACGGCCGGAGCAGGGGCACGAAGCCGGGCGGCAGTGCAGGCTCTGTGGGTCGACAGCCTTGCCCCGGGTAACAGCTGCCCCGGGGCCTTCCCAGCAGGGTTTGAGGGCTGCGGGACTCGAGCCTTCTGGTTGTATTTCCCGAACCGTCAAGGAAGTGTGTGAGCATCCCAGTGCTCTCCCCTCCGGGGTAAGGAAAAGTTGCTGTTCTGAAATGCAGAGTGACTGAGGGTAGCATTTGTTTAGCTTCTTGCGAAATGCCCTCTGTTTCAGCGTTTGAAATTAAACATGGAAAGAATGGAAAGCAGGTGAAGAACAAAATCGCAACTGTGATAATTCTTTTTTTTTCTCTTTTTTTCCCCTGAGCAATAGAGCCTTTATGATATATGCTGCCTTCCTTTTTTTAACATTATTTTGCAAGTATTTATACTAATAACTTTATTTGCAGTAAATTTCATTTAGAATGCTGCAGTTTTACTTTGAGGAAACTAAATTGTATGCCTTATTCTAAGAGAAGAAAAAAAAAAAACAGTTGGCAAAAGACTAGGTATTTATGGTTAACAGTGAGGTAAGTTTGGAGAACCATGAAGCAGAAACATATTGGGCAGCGATGAGGCTCTGTCTGCCCTTCTGTGTGTGGCTTGGCTGTTCCACTGACCTCCTCTGAGCCTAGCTAGGCAACCACTCCAAACATGCCCCTGCAGGGAGACACTTGGAGGCAGGGTTTGTTGGCTGACTTGAGGCAGCAGCCTGCTAACAGGGCTGCTCTGTTTCAAAATCTGAAATGGTATAGCAGAATAGGGCTGCCACATATGCAAACCTGTAGTATGGCCAGAGAGGTTGTGCACTGTAGACACAGTAAAGATCAGCTATAGGCAAGAGTGGTGGACTGAGCTCAGCAAGAGTACTTCTGGATAAGCTAAATTACTGCAAAATGTTAGTTAAATTTGTGTATGTTCATTATTCTGTGATAGAGAAGGCAAAGAAGAAAGAGAGAGAGAAAGTGAGGAAGAAAGAGCAAAGAGAAAGTGAGAAAGAATTGTCTCAGAATTTGCTATTCAGCCTCTGCTAATTCCAGACTTTAATGTGCAAAAGGCAAGGAAAATAGGAACAGTAGGGATAGGATTTATAGCTGAGCTCAAATTTCATTAAAGGATGGACTCCCCGCACAAAGATTCTGAGTATGGTTATATAATTAGTAATGAAGCTGTCTCCTCATCGCATTGTTCTGTTTCACCACTGTGTATGCATTGTTGGTTGTAAAGGGAAATAAATTATATTTGTCAAAAAACCACAACTTTCTCTTAGCTTCGCACCATTATAAAAAATATTGTCAGTAACTTGTAGATGAATATTTAGGGAGGAAAAAATAGTTGATAGAAATAACATTACAAACTGCTGATCAGTTGCTGCTTGTTTTAAGGTCTGCATTTTTGTTCTGTTATTCGTCTCTCCAGGATTTGGAATGCTTTGACTGATAATTATGGTAACGTAATGCCAGTTGACTGGAAATCTTCCCACACCAGAGCTTTGCACTTGCCAACACTAAATCTTTCCGAAAAAGGGGTAAGTTCTGATCAGCAGAAATACCTTCTTTGGGTCTTTTTTACTTGGCAGAAAAATAAAACAATTTGCATTTGTATAAAAGAGTGTTGTAGTTAAATCTGTTAAAATATTTTTAGTGCTTGACATTATGCATGAGAGGTTTTAAAAAATAGAATCAACCAACCATTGATGAATGTTGGCATCTCTGTGTGTTGGCATAATTCAGGGTTAGTCTTAGGTGGATGTTCATTAGAGCTAGCAGGTGATAGAAGAAATTGTAAAACGAGGAAGTTTTTCACATAAAATCTTTCTACTGTGTTTCACATTGAGCACTGTCCTGGGCTAGGGGGGAATAGAGGTGGAAATATTCTCAGTAAATACAGTGTGGACTTTTTTTCAATTCATCTCATTTTGCTGTCAAGTAGAAACTAAAGTGGCTTCTTTTACAGGAAAAGTGACACAGGAGACAGTGAAGTGTGGGTTTGATTTGATTTCATATTTAACAAGTATAATAGTTGTCTGGGGATGGAGCAGGGAATGAAGAACTTTATAGAGGTTTATAGAAAGGGTTGTCCTCTGATTTTCTTAAAAGTGGATTAAAACGCTTCAGGAAGAAATGCTTGGAAGTATTCCCATCTCCCAGGTCTTCTGAGGAAACAAGTGGCTTATCTTTTAAACATACTGAAGTTGAGTTGTGTTGTAAAAATATCTCTGTGTGTAACCTGAGAATAGGGTAATGCTTTGACTTATGCCATCCATTATATAATCCACAGCTACTTTTTACTGTGACATGAACAAAGATTGCTCTGCTGAAGAGGATACTTTGGGGTTCAGCAGGGCAAGATGACAATTGAGAACTCACTTTCTCAATTTGAGTCTGATTATCATCCCTTGAATTTGACTTGTGTTTATTCTACTTCTTATTAGAGTGAGCATTCAGATTTTCTTAGTGGGTTTTGAGTAAATAAATCCTGATATTTAAAGTAGAAAGACTTACAAACCCCCTTGCTTCAACCTTATTGTGTGACTGAAATATGGACTAAAAGACTGATGGATTTCTGTATAAGGAACTAGGTACAATATAACAAAATGTTTCATATAGTCTTTGTAAGTTGTTTGCAGGAAGTATGGAAGAACTACATAAAAAATGTAAAGTGGTGTTGCTGCTTTAGAGGGAATCTTAGCTGTGCTGCCAGTAGAGGGAAAATCAGTTTATGGATTAAACATATATCAAGCTTTTTTAAGTTTCACTCCACCTGGCATGCCTTTTTATGTGTAAAGCCCATCTGTTCGGAAGCATTTGACATACTTTTTTTTTTTTCCTACTTTTCTGTGTTTCAGCAGTATTTCTGGATATGTGGCAGCACATATGGACCAGCTAGTAGATTGTTTCAGCTTTCTTACAATGAATGCTAACAGCTAGGCAACACTTTTTTGGTGCATTTGAAACTAATAATATGCTGTTGAACTTGTGCTTAAAGATTTCTGTTCCTGTTTTTGTAGGGAAAAATATATAGGGAAAAAAAAGGTGATTTGTCTGATCTTTGTTTCTTCACATCACATATCTATGCATTTTTATAGGGCTCTGATAGTGAAAGAAGTAGTTGGCTAGAAGTGCTGTAGAGTGGTACAAGGAACACGATTGTGCAATTGCATGTTTATTTTATTTTTGTTAGATGACTTCTGAATGGGTTATTCCCTGATGGAAATGTGAGGACAGAAATGGGCGTAGAGTGTGGCTGGGTGGAAGGCCTGGTGGACCTCCTGGCATCAGTTGTAGGTTGTCCTGGTTTAGGAGGTTTATTTAGGAGCCTATATTATCAAAATACATTTTGATAGTCTCTCAAAATGTAGTTTCTGGAGATGTCAGGAGAGGAAGTTGATCTCCTTCTAGATCAACTGTTGTGATCTAGTTGTTGTTGTCATAATTCTATATACATGGAAAAATATTTGAGGACTACAGGTGTTAAAGAATGTCAAAACTGCAGTGCATCAGTGCAGTAGGTGAACAGATATTCCTAGTGTAGCCCTGCCACTGCATGCTTCTTGGAATTCAGATTTTGGAAAAAAAAAATGGAAATTTGACTTCATTCTAGTGGCTGAAGAAATACAAATGGTATGTTTTCCCCTTTAGATTAGCTGTCTGGGGATATCAGTGGCATCTTCATAGTGAATCTGAAAACTAGTAGGGTTTCTGAAGAAACTGTGAAAATTGGAGGAATTGCAACAAAATTGAAAACTGATAGAGTGGCACCAAGGACTTGATACAGCTAGTCATAATGCTTGTAAATTAGCCCAAAGATCATTTAAAGCAACTGAGCTCAAAATGTCAAAGGTTAGGGGTTGCAGCTTTGGGAGGCTGAGGGGCTTTTCTAGTTTGATTTGCCTGGAACCTTGTAATAGACAAAGTGCAGAAAAAGCAAACAAATTTTTAAATAACCTAAAATGTATCACTTTGCGAGAGTAAAAAATACCTGACTGATCAAGGAGGAGACTTAATTTTTTTTCCTTTGCTATGTGCACATTTTGGTTTTGAAGTATAGAAGCACATAAAACAACAGGTTTGTGTAATGTTAGAGATTATAGGTAGGTTTTCATCCCACACTGACAATCGTCTTTCTTCCTTTAAGATTTAAATACCTACGTTGGATTGACTGCCTTGCATGCAGATATCTGCACGTCACAGTGTATATGGTCTTTGTATGCTGAGGGTATTTAAAGACTTTAAAGATTGACTACTATTTTAACTTCCTTCAATTGCAGTTTTGATTTCAGTTGAGGTACTTCAGCTTGCAGGTATTTGACAGCAAGAGTCATTGATGCCATTATTATGGGCAGGGAATCTGTTTCATAAAATTCGCTATTAGCTCACAGAGGTTTTTTTTGTTATGTACGTACATGGATTTTGTACACATACAAAAGTGTGTATATATTTATATAAATACACATTTTGGTGCTTTCTAGGTGAACGATAACTTGAACCTTGACCTGTCAGATGACGAAGAGCTGAGAGAACAGTTGGATATGCATTCCATCATTGTTTCCTGCATCAATGATGAACCACTTTTCACAGCAGAGCAGGTAAAGTGTTCAGCAAAGACAGTTTTGTTGGTGTAGTGTTTTCTTTCATTATGTAATTCTTTTTTTGTTCTTCTTATTTGCTGTTCACTATAGCTGAACTTCTTGATTGTTTTTTATTTAGGGTTTTTGTTTAGGGTAATAATAATTTGTGATATTTGATCATTCAGATTTGAAAAATATTCTAAATGCTTCAGGTGATGTTGATAGTTCAGGGGTTTTGAAATATTTACACATTTTTTTACCATGACTTAGTCAGAAATACTACTAAATTAAATATCTCTGTTAAGAAGCAAAAGTGTTTTCAGAATGTCAGTGGTATTGTAGAGTTTGTAGTTTTCCAGCATGACTGTGTAGCCATTCATGCCTTCACGTGGCTTTGTGGTTAGTGAGAATTCTTCGAAGTTTTTGCCAAATACGAAAGCAGATCAACAGTTCTGCTACTGAGCTTTCAAATTACTTAGTGTTTAAAGGTTTCTGTTCCAAATCCATGGATTTACTTCAGTTTTATCTTGAAAATTTCTCTTCTGTGTAAGATTAATGACTGTCCAGTAAGATCCTCCTTTAGTAAGTGAGTACAAGAATATATTTTCTTGTTGTTCAGATGGTTACTTGTGAACTCTGATGGACATGGTTATCAAGAGAACAAGAGACAGGACTGCTTGAACTGCCTCAGCTCTTTACTGTGAGGTGGATCTTGGCACTGTCTGCGGCCTTTAAACCTGTAAAAGTTGATGTGTTATTCAGCTATTCAGTTAACAATTTAGCCTGTAAAACATGGTCATTTTTATACTGCAAAGTAAGCTCTCTGTTCTCATACTTTATGTGTCGCTCAGGTCTTATGCTCAGGGATGCAAACCAGTTTGAGGTGATGGTGGACCTGTTCATAAAAGTTTTCATAAGCACAGCAGATTTTTCAGGTTATTCGGAGATTTGTTTGTTTGTTTAAACAAGTGTAATGAAATGGGGGGTGCAAAGGTAGCTGATATTTGTTGTTGGTTTGTTTTCCTTCAACCAAATACTTAGGAATTCATATACTCTGGGTCACTCTAGTTTAGTTTTCTTAAGCAGAACCATGTGTACCTTCACGTATAAATAACTGTTTAGTTTCAACACACTTCTTGGTGTGAGATCACCAGTTTACCTTGAAAAGGTAGGCTTATTCTCGGAGAGCAAGGATGGGGAGAAAATGTCAATAAGAATTCGTTGGTTCTCTTCCATCTAGTCATGGTATTAGTTTTCTCCAACTGCATCTTCTCTAATTGAAAGTAAAAAAATCTCTTAAGCTCTTACCAGGTTTCTTCAAATTGCAGGCAGTTTCTCTTGGTGCAGGAGGGTTTTCATTAGGGTTTTCATTATTTGAAGGTGATTGAAGAAATAGAGGAAATGATGCAGGAATCACCTGATCCAGAAGATGATGAAACGCCCACCCAATCAGATCGGCTCTCCATACTTTCCCAGGAAATTCAGACACTCAAGAGATCCAGTACAAACAACAGCTATGAAGAGAGTAAGTGATATTTATTTAGTATTTTGCTCTTATGATTACTGAATATAGTTTAAATGGTAAGTTTGCCATGTGTTTGTTTTATGGCAAGTCCTTCTTATGAAATATCTGCATTCAAAAATATTTTCAAATTGCCCTGAAGAGTAACCTGGATTTAGAAAGTAAATAGAAATCTTATCTTTGTCAGCTTTCATAACTTAGAATAAAAATAAAAC
Organism: Coracopsis vasa; assembly: GCA_026283785.1. Lineage (NCBI taxonomy): Eukaryota > Metazoa > Chordata > Aves > Psittaciformes > Psittacidae > Coracopsis > Coracopsis vasa. The sequence goes on along the minus strand of JANHGB010045315.1, from coordinate 9,332 downwards.
TTTATGGAATTTCAAATTAAAGCAATATGCTGAAGCTTGATTCAGTGAAATGAGGTCCCTTCATAGATAAAGTGATAAGTCAGTCATTTTTTATTGAACTTTGAGACACTTTCTTGAGGCCAGTACAGTGCATTTAAGAAGACTAGCTAAAACTCTGGAGAGCTATGCATCTCCAGATAAAGAAAATAAAGAAAATAGTGTTTGTTACTGTTTCAATCATTGCAACATATTTGGTATACACTACACAAAAATAAGGCAACAGTTGCCTTGTTTTTCTCATAAGAACCTTGCATATTTTTGTCCTTCCATTTCTCTTCAGAAAAAGTAAAATCAAAAAAAAGCCAAAAAAATCCCAAAAACCCTCAAAACCAATGCTTTGTATCATTTTCTACTCAAATGAAATCATCTGTTCCTCTCTATACAAAAGGAATGGAGAAATTACATGTATAGTTTAATTGTAGTAGGTTGAATTGTATGTGAAAGAAACTTGTGGTTAATGAGTTTTATGATTGGAATTTATTTCATTTGCATATTTGTCAAAATCAGTTCTCAAAGGTGATATGAACACAAGGAATATTTGCTAGATGATCCCTCTACCCTGCCTTGGTCCCTTTTACGAAGTTTGGTGCTTTCTTTCCAGTAGTCTGGGTCAGCAATATAAATTCTGTAGAAGTTTCAGAAAACTGGATGACCTTTTGTGACATGACTTACAGTTTCTGGTGCACTTCAGATTTTTGGAGGAGATCCCATTTTCATGGTTGGACTCTTAACTGTCTCAACACATAAATTTCAGGAATGTGAACGCAAAGTATATCCTGCTCAGCAGGGCTTCCTGCTTTTCTGACAGTTCCATATGTCCTTGGGTTTGGAGCTAATCAAGCTTGTTTGATATTTCATATCATATTTATTCTGCTTTGCCTCAGGAGTTCATCTTGTCTCTTGCATCTTTATGGTTTAAAGGTCAGCCTTGACAACCAGCCTTGAGTTACTTTGGCAGATAGTTTAACTTTGCTTCACCAGTTTCTCACATCTTTCAGGTTGCTATTTTATGAAACGCTCTTGCTACCTTTTCTGCATGCAAAGCTGCTTCAGAATTAGTTTGTACCTCTCTGAAATTGTTGCAGAGTTTTCCTAGAAACTGTGTCTTTTGTAAGACAAGTCAGAGGTGTTAACATTTAGGATTGAGAACAGGAAATCAAAGCTTGTATTTACTTTTTTCTTGGATAGGAAAAGATGTATAAAGACAGTCTGAAAATAAAACTAGTTACAGCTCTATTTACACAAGTGAGTCCTTTCGCCTAAATAGCTAAGATTTAATCCAAGTAGTCTTCTGTATTTGAATTACTTGTGTCTTCACTCGCCTGCATCAGCTGCATAGTTCCAGCGTAGCCCTTTTGTAGGCTTTGAGAACAACAACTGATCCATCATTAATGAGTCAGGATTGCAGTTGGGTAATCTGCACCTATGTCTTTGGAACAATTGTTTTTTAGCTTGTGAAGTATTAGGGCTTCCTCGTACTTCCTTAATTACAACATAGAATCATGGAAAGTTTCTTTTGGAAGGGATCTTCAAAGGTCATCTAGTCCAAGCCCCCTTCAGTGAGCAGGGATATCTTCATCTGCCTTCATATTTGTATATTATCTCAGATTTCTTAGAAATAAAAAGCAAGTTTAACAACCTTCTTGTTGCTAGTCTAGTTGCCTTGTGATGTATTTATTCCTTTGGGAATGTTGTTTTGTTCTATGTAGGTTTAGAATTGAATTTTTTGTTTTGAAAAGTTTGAGTACATTTTTCACGTAATTTCCATAAGTATTCTCATGCTTAAAGTCTTGACAGATTACTTTTTATATGAACTATTTATAGGAGTCAAAAGATTGTCTGTTGCTGAGTTAAATGAGTTGCTAGAAGAAATTGAGACTGCTATTAAGGATTATTCCGAGGAACTGGTGCAGCAATTGGCTCTACGAGATGAGTTGGAGTTTGAGAAGGAAGTGAAAAACAGCTTCATTTCTGTCCTCATTGAAGTACAAAACAAACAGAGAGAACACAAAGAAACAGCAAAGAAGAAAAAGAAGCTGAAAAATGGTAGTCCTCAGAATGGCAAACAAGAAAGAGGTCATATGCCTGGAACAGTAAGAAAATTTTTGTAACTGTTTATACATTTTAAATGTTTTTTTGGGGTTGTTTTTTTTTTTCCTATGGGAAGTAGTAGTCCTAGATTATATCAGAATACCTGCTTCCATGCCTTCATTTGCAGAGAAGGCTTAGGCACTTCCTACTGAGGTTATTTTTTTTCCACAAGGTCATACAACATTTTACTTTTCTCATACTCAAAATTTTAATTGTTTGAGAATTAGCCTGGAATCAGCATACCTTTCTTTCAAAAAATACTATCTTTGGGTGTACTGCTGTGTGTTCTATTATCAGTAGGCAAACACATTTTTCTGGTTGGTTTCACTGTGTGAATTTTAGTATGCATGTACCACTGATAGCCTGACAGGAAATTCAGTGTTATTGGTGGTGTAGCTGTACAGATACTTATTGATCATGTTGGGTTTTAGGTAGGAAAAATGAAAAAGTCTTACCCTGGGTCTCTTGAAACCTGTGGTATAGTTACCATGTCCAATGAGAGTCGGGGTGAGGCCAAAGTATAGTGCAGGAGTAGAGAGAGAAGATAATTTGATTTATTCTTTGCAAAACATAGCAACAAAAGTAAAAATATCTTTCAAACAGAGTTTGAATAATAGGAGGCAGAGAATGAAAGAAATTAGGTTGTCAATGCAGTATTTCTTTCTTATATGTCCTAATATATTTTTAAATTACTTAAGTGGATGTTAATGCTGGAATTTCTTAGTGTCACTTACAGGATGCAGAAAATGTGGTTAATGTGTCGTACATCTTTGCTAAGTCCTGGAAAGAATGCTTTAGTTTGACATCAGAAGGACTTGGGGTTTGTTTTTCAAACATAAGAAATAAACATTTGTAATGAAATATTAATGCTTCAGAATCTATTTCTAAAGTTACAAGAATAAGATTCCCATGATATAATCCAAATGGAGTGCTGGTCTTGTCTATCTGATGAAAAGTGTTTGTGTACCTAGCAAAGTTTTAATGGGACTTTAAGGAAGTATGTCTGTAAAACAGTACGAAATTGTTATCTGTCTGCAGGAGCAGAGTGGAAAGTTCAAATCTACTCATTTTTGGTTCTCGGTCATGGAAAACCAAGAAGTGATATTCTAAGTAGAGAGAAAAATAATTATTTGGTTTTGAAACTTGAGTCAAGTGATTCATAAGCTATTCTGGTTAGTTTCAAGTTTAGAAACTTGAATGATGCTTTCCAGTATAATTTTATGTGGTCCCAATATAAGACATTTGCATGCTTGGCTGCTTCAAGATATAGATATTTCAGATTGCTTTCTGAGGGAGATTGAACACACTGGCTGCCAAATAAGACTGTAGGCTGAGTGTGTAGTTCCTTTGAAAATAGCTTTCACTGTCACCAAGTACAGATTTGAGAGCCTTCTCCCAGGAGTTGGAAGATTCATTCCTTCAACACTCGAGTTTTTTTCTTTATGCCTTTTTTTTTTTTAAGGGAATGCTGAGGACGTGCATTCAGATCATATGTTCAAGTAACTTTGTGAAGAGTGAGTTTCTGTTAATAAATAGTGTATAAATTAGTAGTTTTATTAACTAAAACTGTAATGAAGTCTCATTTAAATACGAAGCATGGAAATAGGGTTAAATTTTCATGCTCTAAGAAAATATGTTTCCCTGTAAGTACTATAATTTAATTCTAATAAGTAGATGTTTTAATTCTTTGTTCTTGGTACAATCTTTGGGTAAAACACTTTCTTAGACTTCTAAACTTTTGCCTTTCTCACAAGGGCAAACTGGAGAGAGGTTAAAAATAGTCAGAGCTTCAAGACAACGAGTTAAGATGGCTTTGGCAGCTTCTGTGTCTATTTACTGACTTCATTGTGCTTTAGAAAGCAGATGAATACTGTATTCCAGCACATTTTATTCTCCCTCTCATAAATAAATACATTCAGATAAGCATGCTGAGGCGTGTGCATCATACTGCCCTGTTCAGCAGCTTGACAGTTTCTTCTTTTTATGTTCTTGTCAGTTGCCGATTTTTATATCTCATACTAAAACCTAAAATTGTTTTGCCTTTTTTTTTTTTTTTTTTAAATTTGTCATCTCCAGCAAGCAAAAAGGATTACAAACTTCCAGAAAAAAAACTGTGGTTGGATTATATATTAATTTAAAAAAAAAAAAAAAATCAGAATCCATGATTCCATGTAATGAAGCTTGAAATTAATATGGGTATGTTATTAACTAATTATGCATATTTGATCATATTACCAAAAAATCAAGAACACTAATTGTTGCTTCAGTTGTGGAAGTATGAAAGCTTACAGTGTTTTAAAGAGGTAGAGCTGAAACGTACTACCTCTGAAAAGTGCTTCTAGTAGGTGGTTAAAATCTGAAAAATTGTTATCAGCAGTGTTTCTAAAAGTATATTGCTCAAACACAAATTTTAAAGATTATACTGTGAAGTAAACTTTTGAATATACTATTTTTCACGTTTCAAAATGAAGCAGCATTAAAAGGCAAATCTCAGTTACTGGGTCTGCAGTGTGAAGATTTTGTTTGATTAATTTTTGGTGTAATTGTACTGCTTAACTGCCATTATAAGGTTTGCTTTTTAATTAAAAAAAATAAAGTACATGAATGAAAAAATAGAAATGTGCTGAAATACCTCTTAGAGCTTGACTTTGTCTTTCATCTTTTATAGTCTTGATAAATGCTGATTAACAGTATTCTGAACTTTTCTCTGTCCCTTTTTTTTCTTTCCGCTATGTTTTCACTACTTTTAGCGCTTCAGCATGGAAGGGATCTCAAATGTCATACAGAATGGCTTCCGCCACACGTTTGGAAACTCAGGTGGAGAGAAACAGGTGCTGGGCTATGTTCTCTCTTTTCCTTCCTCTTTGCCTGCACTTTGGTAGGAGCTGAGATCTTGAAAATTGACAGTAGGTGAAGATAAATGCTGAGACAGGAAAAAATAGGCCAAAAATGTTGGAATCTGTACTCTTTCCCTGCCTCAGGACTCTGATCGGCCAACAGTGTCTTTGTCTACTCAACAGCTCAAGACAGTCAGGACTTGATATCCTGAGGCATTAAAATAATAACACTTAATTCTTACCCCATACTAAAAGTCTGTTTTGGCATAATGCATGCTTCAGATATGTTGCATGTCTGTAAAAATCTGACATCCAATCGAAGAATAAGTATCAGGTTAGTTAAATATAACATACCAGCCATTTCCTTTTTCTTCAAATGTTCAGAGCCAATATAGCTAAAAACAGGGTAGCATCTGGAAAATGCATGGACTGTATTGTATGCCTTTTTTTGGCCTTTGAAAGTTGCATGATGTTAGAAGCAGCCAAATGTGTGCAATGCGTATTACAGATACAAACTACATAAGCCATAGGCAAGCTTGTGTCTTTTTACCAATTATTTAAATGTTGAAATATACAGCACAGAGACTCAACCTCAGTAGGCATTACTGTAGATGTTACATATACCTACATCGCAAGACTCTTATGCTTTCTTCCAAAGTAATACTTAATTGTTTCAGAACTGTAGGGTGTATTTTATTAAATGCATTCTGTATTTTGGTGAAGAGTTAATGCATATGCTATTGTTTAGGCTTTTGACACACATTACAAAATAGTATTATTTCACATTATTAACACATACCCATCTATTATAGTTTATGCAGTTGTGTCAGGAGTGTGTTAGGTTATTGGGGTTTTTTCCCCTGGTGAGAAGTCCGTTGAGGCAATAAACTGCCTGGTAGTTTAGAAGTCATGTCTAATCAGAGTTTTGTCTGGAAGATGACTGGAGTATCCCGCAGAGTAGTTCAGGAGGTAGAACAACTCCTCTGAAGTAATTTCTGAATCATGAGGTTAGGAATTGTGGACTTGCACTCTTTCTCAAGCAATCTCAAGCAAGGTATGAGAATTCATGACAACATAGAATCATAGAATAGTTAGGGTTGGAAAGGACCTTAAGATCATCCAGTTCCAGCCCCCCTGCCGTGGACAGGGACACCTCATACTAAACCATGTCACCCAAGGCTCTTTCCAGCCCAGCCTTGAACACTGGCAGGGATGGAGCATTCACAACTTCCTTGAGCAGCCCATTTCAGTGCCTCACCACCCTCACAGTAAAAATGGCCGTTTATCCCCAGCTTTGGGGATCTTGAATACACGCACAGAGCTTACCTAACAATTTTTATCACTCTACAGTATCTCAATACTTGTACAACGATAGCTGTGCAGGAGGTTTTGTGGGGTTTTTTTTGGGGGGTGTGGTTTTCCCTTGCAATTTTTACCATTTAATCATAGAATCATAAAATAGTTGGGATTGGAAAGGACCTTAAGATAATCTGCTTCCAACCCCCCTGCCGTGGGCAGGAGCACCTCCCACTAAACCATGTCACCCAAGGCTCTGTGCAGTCTGGCCTTGAACACCGCCAGGAATGGAGCATTCACAACTTCCCTGGGCAACCCATTCCAGTGCCTCACCACCCTTACAGTAAAGAACTTCCTC
>JANHGB010045314.1:27501-38753 GCA_026283785.1 Coracopsis vasa | reverse complement strand
CCTGCCCATGGCAGGGGGGTTGGAACTGGATGATCTTAAGGTCCTTTCCAACCCAAACTATTCTATGATTCTATGATGACTTCCGACAGAAAACCAGAAAGATAATGTGCTTTCTGAATATTTCAATCATAACTTGAACTTTTGTCCTGTTGCATCTCTACTGTCTCTTATTCCTTTTGTAGGGTGAAAGGGGATTTCCAGGCTTGGAAGGACAGCCAGGTTTGCCTGGATTTCCAGGACCAGAAGGACCACCTGGTCCAAGAGGCTCGAAGGTAAGTCCCAATTCACTTGAATAGCATGAAAATACTAGGTAGTGTTAGCTTACTTGTAGTACTGATACTAAATCATTCCAGCACTCCTATTACCATTGACTTAATAGTCAAAATCTTCAGATGCTGGAGTATGACACAGGTTTTTGGTTGGTTTTCATAGTCAACCATAGGGAAGAGATTTCCTTTCAGTTTCCTATTCTTTACATAAATGTGCTAGCAAACACTACACATGCCCTTGCATCCTTTCAGTAGGCACTGCAGGTTGAGGTGAAAGAGCAGGTTTGGCCAGGTACTGTAATGTAGTTTTATTAGTCCCTGCCATAGTGCGGTCCATCACTTGGCTTACTGATAAGAGTGCTATTGGGCTGTCAGTTTCCTGCAAGGGTCCCACCACATGGGTAAACTGAAGTTTGCACCTGGTGGCATTCCTGGGCTGGCTTTGGAGAGGTGATGCAAATGAAGGTCTCACTGAGCCAGTGCACACAGCTGAGGAATGCTCCCTGCTTTCCCTGCAGGGCTTCAGTTTATATTTATTTGTTACTGAATTGCATCATTGCACTCGGGTGGCACAATATAGCATTAAAATGTTGGAAAGCCTTCCTCTTGTTGTATTTATGTTCAATACACACAAGATTATCCAGGGTCTGCCATTTCATTTGCAAATGCTCACAGTATAAACTAAGAGAAGTGCATCAAAAAGGAGCAAAGAGAAAACAGGTAGGTGACAAGAAAAAAATGAAAGTCTATGCTGAAAGAAAAGATTAATTGGATGTAACAGGAGTGAAGCAGAGGGGTCCTGGACTAGGAACTTTGATTATATTTTTATTCCCTAAATGCCTTTTCTTCTCAAGAGAAGTTCTGCGTTGTGATACAGAATACTGGTACAATGTCATTTACATTTACTCTTGTACATCTTGCTTTGCCCACAAGAGGTCACTGTAGGATATTTGACAAAAGCACATGCAGGTACCTGGTGATGGGCAATCTGAAATTGCTTTAATTTCTTTAAAACCCGTTTCCTGTAAATCTTGGTTTGTCATCTGTAAAAAACACTTCTCAGTTCAAAGCCCATCGCCCAAATAAGGTAACTCTGAACCCTGTTACTCAAGAAATAACAACTGATGTAGCTCTTAGTGCGCTTACTGTAAACACGTAGAAAATATTTTATGCTTCCAGTTTAATTTGATAGAAAGGCAGACTGCAAACTTGAGTGTGGGTTTTGTTTTGTTGTTGTTGGTTTTTCTTTTAGGGTGATGATGGACTGCCAGGGCCCGTTGGACCCAAAGGAATCAGAGTAAGTATCGGTGCAGTTTTAGGGGGATATATTGGAATAATGGATAAAGACTGCCAGGCATTGAGTGGGTCCTCACAGAAGTAGTGATTTACTGGGGGCAAAAGTTAACTTCAATCTGAAGAGTAATGTTTCTACTAGATAGGAGAGATTGTATTACCTTTTACAAGTAATGTAAAAATGCATACAGTCTCACTTATTGCTTGTATTACTTTCATAAGCTCATTAGGGGGAGTAGCCCCAATACTTATTTGACCTGTTTTACTGTACAGGACATAAAGAAGTGCATGTAACTTTGCTTCAATTTATTCTGAAGTGGACACAGTGTATATAGGGTCTATATGGGAAAGGTTGATTTGTCTGCAAATTCTTTAGGTTTTGTGTCTTTGCTTTTTCTTTTTGTCAGAACCCTCAGCTGGTGACAGGGAATGCACCTCTGACTTCATTAGGGGACATCCATTTTCCACACTATGAGTGGGCATTTATTTTCTCTGTATACCTCAATACTATTACTTTCATTGTTCTGTGCTTTCTTCTCTATGTTTTTGTGGATATTTCCCTGAAAGAAAGGGAAGAACCTTGATGGGGAAGAACCTTGATGGCTGTGCAGCATGGCATTTTTTTTACATGTGATTCAGATGTTTCTCTTTACTTAGATATGCACAAGTAGGTTCCATTTAGTAAAACCTTGGTAAATCCTTTTGCACGTCTATTAGTACCACACTGTTTGAAACATATATGGTTAATTTCCTTCTAGGGACCACCAGGACTTCCAGGATTTCCAGGAACACCAGGACTTCCTGTGAGTACGAATGGGTTGTATAGCTATGAATCTGTTTCCTTTTGTCTTTCAGGCCCAGAAAAGCATCTTACAAGCTAACTCTTCTTTTCTATTTTCCACTTTAAAGGGATTACCAGGACAAGACGGGCCACCAGGACCTCAGGGTATCCCAGGATGCAATGGAACAAAGGTGGAATCACTTTAAAATTCTTAACAGTGCAACAATAAGATGATAAAGAGCTGTTGTTCTGGCTGTAGCCGATAGATTTAGTTTATTATGTGCTGCAGTACTTGCTGTTGCTGACTAGTGCAGGTAATTCCAAGATGATTCAGATTTGCACACATATGTGAGAGAAGGGGTCGTGGTCTGGTACTTAAAGCACAAGTTTTCTCAGAAATTGCCAGCACCAGGACACAACACTTATCCTATGCAGTCAGTGTAGTTAAATTCTTTGTTCTAACCCTTAATTTTACAGCTAACAATTGAGAGTAGTCTGATAACCAGATCATGTATTGTATCTCATCTTTGTAGTAGACTCACTACCAAGGAAAACCCCTTATGTAACAGTGGCACTTTTTAATTATTAATTTTTAATAATATTGCATTGAAAATGCTGATTCAATATGCTTGTTGGAAGGAGTCTTTCATCCCAATATGTTACTTCATTTCACATTATGAGCCTTCCATAAGAGAAGCTGGTCTTCTGTAGCATTATGTGTGTTTTCCATCTCTGTAGTATTTTGCCTGGAAGTATGTGGAAATAACTGAATGTGGAAAGGTCTGTTTCAGTCTGTGTGATTTAACAAACTATTCATCCTATATTGCAATACCATTTGCTACTCTGGAGTCACAAGCTAACAATGAAACTGGGCTTTTCAGTCAAAATTGGTTTATCTGGTTTTGTTACATTTTGCTTTGGTTTTGGCTAAATGTTTTCTTCATCCCTAAGGGAGAGCGTGGATTCCCAGGCAGTCCAGGTTTTCCTGGTTTACAAGGGCCTCCTGTAAGTAAAATGTTTCTCAATCAGCTGTGTAATATCAGCCTCTTTTTGCAGTTGTTCTTTTAATAAATAAGAATACATCAATTTCTTTATGGTTAATCAGCATATTTTAGATGTCCAATAAAAGTGAGCTTTTTTGCTGCATGCTGTGGTAACGCTAATAAAAAGCCCTTTGAATTCTCACAAGCTGAGATGCTTTGCCACCTGCAGAAAATACAAATACATGCATCTGTGTCAGGAAAGTAAGATCTTGATACTCTCATCCGGTACATCTAAAGAGTCTCACTGGTGATTAATGGGGCAGAAAAAAAGAGACACTGTAGAGTGTTTTCATTATAAAACACAGAGATGTACAGCAAAGTGACTGTCAGAACCAAAGTACATACAGAAAGAAATGTAGTAGACAGGATGGATAATAGGAGGTAATTAAGAAACAAATTGCTAAGAAATGGAAATGTGGTCCCTTTAATGCTCTACTTTTTTTCACTTTATTCTCAAGATCATAAGAAATGTATTTTCTCCCATTTCATGTGTTTTTTTAGACTCTTTAATGCTTGCCTCGTGGTCTAGATCTGATTTGTGGTTTGCAAATAACATACCAATGATTTATTTCTATTGATCTTTCTTTTTTGTTTCTTTTAAACAAAGGGACCTCCTGGTCTGCCAGGTATGAAGGTGAGTGTTCTGTACTCACACAATGCAGTACTAACCAGGCTCAGGCGTGCGGTATGGCGTAGGTAACCTGCTTGCTTCCATGCAAGACCATGTTTATCCATTGGAATCTGGAGTGACATTCTGCAGTGCTTCTAGGCCACCCCAGTGCAACTGACTCTAAATTCTGCAGTAGCTTTACTCGGTTTGGGTCAGAAGTAGCAGACATTTCTGAAGCTGGTTTCCTTGGGAGTCTGATGGACAGTGTCTGATTGTGTTGTGGGGCATCAAGTTATCAAAATGCCTGTGAACACCCTAATGCACCAGTAGACTACCCGTGTATGTTCAAGAATGCTACCAGAGACTAAGCAATAATAGCTTAAAATATCCAGTTAAGAGTGCAACATCTTTTGTTCCTTTTGAAAATGTGCTTTCTGCTGTGTAGATTACTACATAGATGGCTCTTTTTCTCCTAATATAAATAGTTTTATAATCTGATTTTGGACCTTAAGAACTCCTTTTATTTTTTTAAGGGTTTTTTTATTGCATCCTTGACCTCTTTGAGCATGGACCAAAGCATCAATTTGGGTTCAAATCTATTTGAAAGGGAAATTGACCCACAGAATTATTCCAATAAACTCCTGAGAGGGCAGCGCAACACTAGTACTGGCAACCTGGCAAGCTGTATTGGTTTTCTCAGCTCCTTTTCTTCCCAACTGTTTTAAAGATATTAATATTAAAAGGCAAGCTAATCAGATCATATACTTTTAAAACTAAGATATTGCCCATAATCAGTAACAAACTGTGCTTCAACACAGAACATGAAGCACAGCTATAACAGCATACTCATAATTTGTCTCATGAGGTGGGACATTGGAAGAAGCTGAATGAGCCTTTTTTCTGTGGCTTCCTATCTACTGCTTTCACATGGAGCTAGAATGTCTTCTTCTTTTGTGAAGCATTTGTATTTCAATCCCCTAATCTTTTGGGATTTAAATCAATCATATTTAAATATATTTGTACATACAGAAAGAGAGCTTTTACTGGTTGGTAGTTCAGCCATTTGAAGAATCCTCTCCAAAAAAAACCCTCTTCTTGGAGAATGTAGTACTTATATTAAAGAGTACTTGCTAGGTTGTAGCATAACTCGAGTCTCTCATAGTCTTATGAGCCACTATGTGTTCTTTAGAGTTAGAATGGTGATGAAGAAATGTGCTATTAATTAAAGTCATCTCTTTTTCTCCTAGGGTGAAGCAGGTGAAATAATTACCTCCTTGCTGCCAGGACAGAAAGGCGACCCAGGATTTCCAGGTCTTCCAGGGATACCTGTGAGTTCTGTAAAGTACTATAAGGCTGTGTTCTGCCAAAAAGATAACATGAAAAGTATTTGCATTACAGGATGATTGGAACATTGGTGCTAGGGATCCATATGTTTATGTGGAGAACCAGGGCTCACACTTAGCGTACCTCTAGTTTATGGCTTCAGGGAAAGTAAATGCTTCCATACTGCTCTTCATAGGGTGACCCACAGAGGCCAGAAAGGTCTCCCAGTCAGGAAAGTGGTATCCAGCAGACAGCAGTACTCATTGACTTGCTTCTTTCTTTCCGCTGCCTTGTTTCCCCTGCCTGTTCCCCCTTCCTAGACATTCTTTATCAGCTCTGGATTTCCCTTCCCTTCTTCACCCTGAGGTATATAGTATGTAACATCTGCCTTTGTGGGCTGTAGCCACTATTTTGGATGGTGGGAAGAGAGGGTGATGTCTCAGCTGTTCTCCTTATGCTGCACCTCCTGAGCAGTCTTCTGTGAAAACAGCTAGTGACTCCAAGCCCTGTGCTTCCCACTGAGCCATTCATTGCTGCAGTGGAAGAACAAGGGGAGCAGGCCTATCGGTCTGGACTGGACAGAAGCCAGAGACTCCCATTTGCTGGTACAGAGAGGCAAGCCCCAGGCCATTCTGACCAGACTGAGCCTATTAGCATTTCTGTTCCTCTGATCTGTGCTTCCCTATTGTCTGTTTCTGGCTGGGAGGAATCACAAATGCAAAGTGTTTTGTTGTTCTCTCTCAGTGCATGAAGAGAAAGAAAGTGCTAAAGCAGTTCAAAACAAACAAAAAAGCATTCCTTTATCCAAGCCAGGGAGATGTATTGATGAGAGCAGAACACTCCTAACATGATGTACCCTCCTTTAGGCCTTTCCACAAGGACAGATGGATGGGTTAGTGGTCAGCTATTTTGATTTGACGTGCATGGGGTGCCAGCTATTGGTGTTTTCTGACCTTGAATGCCTTACTATTAGGTTTTTATTCATAGAAAGGTGCCTCTGTCATAGCCTTCTCCTCTTTCTCAACAGGGACCACCCGGTGCCATGGGAATACCAGGTCCAGTTGGCCCTCCAGGGCCCCCAGGTTTGACGGTAAGTTTCTTTAACCTGTTACCCATAAAGTGTTAAATGGGGCAATTCTTTCTTTGATATTCTCAGAGGCAGGTTGATGAAGTGCAGAGACCTTGGTCATCAAGACTTGGTATGAAGACAAGAAGACCCAAGCGTTCAGCTCACGAGCTGCTACTGTGCACATTTAAATGGGATACATTTGAAACAACCTGTTCCCAGACCTTTTCTTGCTTTAAATCAGGTTTAATCTTTGTGCAGTGTCCTTGTGTGAAACCTGAGGGGCAAGATTTAGCTTATTTTAGACAAGGATGATTCTTTCATTAGTACTTAATACCTTACTATATAATTTTATTTTACTCTTACTTTAAGTAAGAACTCCTTTCTCATATATTTGTGAAGTTGAATAGTGTGAGGAAGAGTTCTCAGAGGAAGGCAAGGTGCTTGTCAACATGGCTATAATGCCCAGGGGTCAAAGCAGCAACATTAGTTTTGTTGGGTTCTGACACACAGGGACATTATAAAGTGCTTGGAAGTGACTTTTTTTGTTGTTTCCTTTTTTAATAGGGACCTCCTGGTCCACCAGGGCTGCCAGGACCTAAGGTATTTCCTTTCCCTCCTTGATGGTGGTGGTGCGCTGTTTTGTTCTTCTTGCTCTTCATTTGTAACGTCTAAGGGCTGATGTGTTATACTTTTTGCAGGGTAATATGGGCTTGAATTTCCAAGGACCCAAAGGTGAAAAAGTGAGTAGATGATCCTGATGAGATTTTTGCTTATTACTTTCAAAATACTTATGCATGCCATTATGTCTTGTCTCACCCGTAACAAACTGCCACCTTCTTGCGCATTAGGGTGAACAAGGTCTTCAGGGACCTCCAGGGCCACCAGGACAAATTGGAGAACAGAAGAGACCAAATGACATTGAGTTTCAGAAAGGAGATCAGGTGAGTGGCAAACTGTGTCTATCTGCAGTGAGCCTGTGATCAAGCTGCAGCTTTGCTGCTTTGGCTCATGTATACTCACATCCTGCTTACTGCAGAGGTCCTATTATTTTTCTCACCATACTGAATACTGAGTACTTTTCCTTTAATAGAAGGTGTGCCAGTCACATTACCTCAGTTACTTCCCTTAGTAAAATAGCTGTTCTTAAGTAAAATAGCTGTTCTTAAGAAACTCCTTAAAGGAAGTTCATAGTAACAGTAGAAGCAGTTAAAGTATTCTCATTCCTTGGAACACCCAGACTGCGATTTTCAAAGCTGAGGATTCAGATTCCCAGTAATGAACTAGCTGTGTCATCCATTGTGAAGAAGTCTGTCAAAAGTTTTAACTCAATTCCTTTTTTTCCTTCTATTTTATTTTTTTCTCTCCATTCTTTTTCTTGTCATTAGTAATTGCCCCAAGGTCTTTCTTCCTCATGGTCTGAATAAAATGCTTCCCCTGTTTCTGGCCTCATAAAAATACATATCAAGCCATATTATGACAGTAAGCTTAAACTGTTGGTTTGATTTGTATGGATCCTTCCTCACCCATAAATGCCAAAAAGTCATCAGGAGAGTTGCCATTTTTTAAGTTATTAAGTTTCCTTCTTTACTGGGGAGCATTTCACAGTACCATCTGATTCTGGGTGCCAGTCACAGACACTCTGAGCAGCACCAGCAGGATCATGGGTACCTGGATTTCCTGTTTTCTTTGAAGTTTCTGTGGTGTTCTCAAATACCACCCCGAGCAATAGAAGAGTGAAGAGTGGCGAGTCATTGGTTATTTTGCAAATATCACTGTAGTAACTGAGCTTTAAATTTTAGCTGTTAGTTTCCTCCATCTGTATTTGCATCAGTTTCTTCCTTTCCATCTTTTCATCTTGAGCACCATGTCAGAGAAGAAAGCTTTGGTACTACTGTCTAGCAGTGTTTTATTTTAGGACAATTCTGCCCTTCATCTTGATCAAACCATTTGTTACTCTTCCTTTCAGAAGAACATTAGGCAACACTAAGGCATTACCTAGAGCTATCCACTGATGTACATTTGCAATGCACAGTCATCTTAGAAAGGTCTCAGTCTCTGGTTTTGTCTCTGTTTTACTGGATGGTAGGACAGAAGGTAAAGAGCAGCATTATGTGTCTTTATAGTTCTAAGAAAACACAGGGTGACATTTTGACACACTATAGTAGAAGCAAAAATTCATCTGACTTCATTAGGGTCAGAGTAATTTGCCTCTGTCATCAGGGATCTCTGAAGGGCTAATTACACTGGGATTGAGTTACATAAATGTACGAAATAAAAGCATTCTAACTACATTCCTTTTAAAGCACTATGACTTACAAACACAAACACTGAGTGCATTGCATTTGACCAACATTAACAATGATTTCAAAGCTTACATATTTGGTCTTATTTCAACAAAGGTTATGCTCAGTAGTACACAATCAGTAAAATACTTCAGCATTACACTTATTATTTTGTGAAATACAAAGCTCTGGTGTGTACCTGTACCTGTGCTCTCTGACTGAAAATCAAGTAAAAGTCTGGGAGGCCTCCAAGAAAAGAACAGAAACTCTACACAGAAACCTGTTGTGGATTGAATAGTCTGCAGCTTTTCTTTAGGTTAACGGTGAAGAGATTTAAGAACTTGCACAAAGGTGTAACAAGACAAACCAGAAACTATAACTTCTCAACACTTTTCAGACGAGCACGCTATCGATCCTGATGGTCTCACAACTTGAGCAGTTACCACTAATCTAATGACTGTTGCTCCTGTAATTTCAGCAGGATCTGGCATTTGTTCTACTTTCTTTCCTGGTTTGGTTTTTTTTCTTTTCCTTCTTTTTATTATTGTATAGCAGCTGCAGGCCACCAAACCAGCTGCTGCAGTGCACGCAGGAGGCAGTTGTATCTTACTAGAGTGAATCATCTAAATAAACAGGATGTGCAGTTAATAAAATTTATGGATGCTCTTGAAGTTCCACACAAAGAAAGAATAAATATGATCTTTTACTGTCCATAGTACTTGGAAATGAAAGAAATTGACTGAGTTACTATGGAGTGATGGAGGCTTTAATCCTTTTTTTCTTTGCCATGCTTGACAGGGTATTCCAGGTGATCCAGGCCCACCAGGACTTCCTGGGCCACAAGGCCCTCCTGTGAGTAGTCCTCTTTTAGTTCTTTTTTTGTTGCATCTGTATCAGAACTGTAAATTCATTCTGCACTGGCTTGTGGGCTCTGTTTAAGATGACCTTTGTGTGTCCAGGGTCTTCCCGGTGGCGTAAAAGGTGAAAAAGGTGAGCAAGGAGAACCAGGCAAAAGAGTAAGTAATCTGTTTAACCAAACATTTATCTTTCCAATCAGTGTTATCTTTGAGAATTAAGCAAATATTGAATTCAGATGGGGCCATCAGCCTCTGGGTAAGAGATTTTTTTTTCCATAACCTGGCAAAATAGTGGATGATGCATCTGGTTCATGGAAGTGCTTCCAGCTATGGATCTGTCAGTACTTTCTGATACAATTATCTGCTTGTAGATCTTAGTTTTGAGGGCAGGAGAAAATAATCTAAATTATGTTGCATGTGGAAACCTTCAAAGTTATTGGGCTGCTTGACTGAGGCAGCAGGTTTTTGTTTCCTTGTAGAGAGGGTTTTCTTTCAGTTTGCTATGTACTGGGTTGTCAAGCAGCATGAGATTGGTGTGTATTTAAGCTGGTCTATGTAAACTTGTCCTCAGTGGGTTTGCTTGTGAGGTGAGTCAGAAAACCAAGTCTCTGAACACTGCATTAAGACCAAAAGTCCATTTGTCACTCCCCAAGAAACTACTTCAGTTTATGTGCTATCTGGGGAGGGGATAGTCAGGAAAGCTGCTGCATCTGTGGGTACCATGGGTCACTTTGTTCCTGTCTAGATTCAAATCTGTCCTGGAATAGAAATTTACTTGGATATCAGAGCTCAGAAAAACTAAGGAAGATCATAGAAGTGCTAAGAAATAGGATGAAAATGACATGGCTGGACCAGCAAAGAAAAGACAAGCTGCTACCAGCTCAAAGCATTCTGTATTTTCACTTTCACAGCTACTGAAGCCATAGTTTCATCAGTGTGGTGGGCCTCTACGAAAACCAAAACACAAGTCTGGCTCAGGTTAATTGGACAGCGTATAAACACTGTTTAGAAACATATTAGTAGTAGGTTTTCCAGTTACCATAGGAAATAAATACAATGGAAACAAATGTTTGATAACCCAGATAAAATACTCCTAATTGCTGAGATTTAGAGGAGGGCTTTGATTTGCCTTCACATAACAAATGGGGCCGATTGACAAAGCCAAAATTCTCATTGTGTTTTGAGTGGGTTTGAAGTGGGTTTTCCAAGTTGCTCCTCTCTGCAAAAGGAAATGGGAACTACAGAAATTTGCAGAGATCTGGAAGGATAAAGGTCCTGAGGGGGATATTGCAGGTGCCTTTCGCCAAAAGCTTGTGTACCAACATTTTTGTTTGATTTTATTACTCTGAATTTGGGCATGTTGCATACTTCAAGTGCAATTTTGCTATTACATTACTTTAAAGCTGCCTTTTTGGGCTCCATATGATTCTGTGGGAGTCAAACCCATTTCACATATAAAGATATCAGAATATGTATTCGAACATTTCTGCAAACTCACGGGAGATCTTAAAACTTCATGTTTGAGAATGAGAACTCATCACTAAATAAAAAGAATTCACAAATCACGTTATACTCTAATACACAGCATCTGCTGTTAGGTCTTACTATCAACTTCCCAATGACTGAGAGCTGATCTTGGCACCGTGGTGAAACTTGGTCACCTATTCTTGTTATGTTCCAGCAGGTGTCCCCCATACATACCGCTTCTGTAATGCTAACAATAGA
>JANHGB010045314.1:0-17903 GCA_026283785.1 Coracopsis vasa | reverse complement strand
GGAAATTTATTTTCCCCTGCACTCAGTGAATGGGCTTGCTGTGCACCAACTCCTGATGTTACAGACTTGTGGCAGTCACCACAGTGGGGACATTCCCTGTGGACTTAGCATGCCTGCTGCTGAACACTTCAAACCCCATCTGATTCCCACCATGCCTGTGTGACTGTTTATGCTGCATGTTTGTGAGCCATACTTTTTGAATGTGTTTGTATGCCAGCACCAGGATTGGCATTGTTCACAATCACAATGCATGCAGAAAAAGTCACGGCCAGCTGTAAGGCCATGGGTCACAGATTGGTTGATCAGACTCAGTTCTTTATGAGCTGTGAGCTGAGATTCACCAAAGTGCTTAACCTGAAGGTGGGCAAGCATTAGAGTGAGTAGGCTGTGAAGTTTGAATTCTACTCACGTACATAAAGGGTAGGTCATGTTTAAGCATATTTTTTCACCAGTTTCCCAGTGAGGAAAGGAAGGTGCATTCACTGCACCAGCAAGCCTTGAATGTGTCTGGTATTAAGAGCTAGGGACAGAAGGGTCCGGACAATGTGCATAGGAGTTCCCTAAGCAAGCAGGTGGGTCCTCTGCCTAGTTTGCTGTGCTCACTATACTGTCCTGAACCAATGGCTGTACTTGAGGCTGAGCTGAAACAGAAGGCTTCACCAGTGTGTGTTTGGGGTGAAGGGGTGGGTTGCATTGGTATGGGTTTGAATGTTTCATCCAATGCATGTTCTTTTGTCTTCCTGTAACATCTCTTCTGGTTTTAGCAAGAATTTGATTTCATGTGATTGCTGATTTATCCCCAAATATCAATCTTGACAAATGCACAATTATTGCTAGAGTTGATCTGAAATGCTTGTGTTTTCACTGCTGTTGTCTGTACTGACTAATCATTGTGGCTACTAACAGCATAGTGGCTCTGGAATGTAGTGCATCACTAAAGGTCCTGCTTGAGAAGTCCTTGTTACTTCCCATGGCACTGCTGTTTCTGTTTTGTGCAGAATGCCTACATTCCCATCTTCCATGCCTTGTTTGTTTTACTAGGCTGGTTTGATTCTGATCCTTTGTGCAATGTAGAGTGTCTGGAGCTCTGTTTTTCAGATTTTTTTGAAAATCCTTGGAATTTCAGAATTCCCTTTCTCTGCACCACCATTTCTTCAAATAGTTTGCAATAACTCAACATTCTTCTTCTTTTTTTTAAAGCAATAAATTACTTCAGAACTGATTGTGTTGTCCGTATTGCTCTAATTATGATATGGTTGCCTTTTTGAGAACCAGAAATTCAATTAGAATTCAGTTTTTTGTAGGAAACAGCTCAGAAAAAGCTTGTTCCCAGTTCAAAGAGAGCACTGGACAAGGAGAGGGGGAAGATAATTCTATTTTTTAAATATACCATCAAATATCTTACTGAGTTTCTTGTTTCTGCATACAATGGTGGCTGCACTTTGACAAAGACCTCCAGCTTCCCTTGCAGTCTGGTTTCTCTTGACTGCGCTAGTGTTGTTCTTTGTACTTAGATCTGTTTTCAGTAACTTTAGGGTAGGTTTTTTTGTTTGTTCTAACTGTATGTGCTTTATTTTGTTTCCTAACTTAACGACTATTACAACTCCTTACTGCTACCTGTCCCAACTTCCTGATGAGCTCTAACTCGTTGGCTTTTGAACCCCAGGTTCCCCAGGTACTGTGGTCTCTTTACCAAAGCCTTTTCTTAACTTCAGATGTAAGAATAATCCTTTTTTGTCAGCTACATTTCCAGGATGAGCATCTTCACTGATACAGTGCACTGGAGGGAAACAAGCTGTCTGCTTGCTGCAGCAATGCCTCAAGCTCAGTATCGTTAGCGTTAAACAATCTGAAGCATATTTTGACAGTTCATGTTTTTCATTCAGGGCAATGTAACGCAGATTTTGCCATCCTTCAAAAATACACAGCTGACGTTAACTTAAAATGTAATAAAATGGAATCATTGATGGAAATATAGTTGTAAGAATCTCAATACTGAGCGATAAAATACAAGCCAGCCTAATCAATCTTGGCTTTTTGGTTTATTAATCAGACTTAACAGGTTGACAAAGTGAGTTGCTGGTTTGCTTTTGAAATTTTTTTAATTGCATTTGCTGTATCTTGGTAAAATTTTAGGAATATTTTTTCAAGAGAATGTGGCCTTTTAATACCTGCAAGTGTTAAAAATTAAATGGCTTTAGAAGAATTGCAGGGGTTTCATCAATTGTAGGAATGGACCCCAGATAATATTTAGCTATTCCTACAGTACTATGTCCAGAGACACACTCAGATCTCAGCTTTGCCTTACCTTGTCCTAAAAGGTTGTGTCTTAACAACACTGTCTAGGGTTGCAGGGCGTTCCAGGAGAGAAAGGGGATCCAGGTCCTCCAGGCTTCGACGTTCCTGGTCCTCCAGGTGACCGAGGAACCCCAGGATATCCAGGACCCCCTGGTCTCCCAGGGCCTCAGGGTTCACCTGGACCACCTGGCCGGGATGGAATACCTGGATTTCCAGGTAAGTTCGCGTTTACCTATGGACAAAGACCAAACTGTAGTTACAGGTGGATGCTCTTCATGCTTGGGCATGCCAGCTTAATGAGCTTTGGTGTTTATCCTACCCGTTTAAAGCTGGATACATGTAACTGTTACATCTCATACTTTACAAATAAATGTAGCAGAATTTGTTGCATTAAAATCCTTGTAATCTCTCCACTCCTCCCTGTAACTTGGTTCAAATGTTTTCTGTGTTATTCTGTTTCATAATTGTCAATCGTGACTTTGATCATCATCATTGTGACGCTTTCGTGATTTGTATTGTGTTTTTTTTTCTTAGTCACTGCTACAGTTTGGAAATAGGATTTGTTTAAATGAAGTGATTGCAAATACTAGCAATTGGATTCAACACAGTTTTAAATACTAACTCCTTTACTCTGTGGTTTAGACAGTCAAGATAGTCTTGTTTCACCCTCTGGAAGAGAAATATCAAAAGTGAATTTTGCAAATCTTTGTCTATGGATAGAGAGGGCAATACAAAAGGCTCTGCAAGCAGTGTACACCTGATTGTCTTTCTGGCTTTCAATAAGTTCAAGTTTGCTTTCAAACAAGTATTTAGGCTTCAAAGAGGGGAACTCAACTTACCGGTGGTATAAATACGCTTCCTGCCATAAAGAACAGCGCACTGCGAATTTTCTTCCCAGGACTTAACTGTGGAACATATCCCACAGTTTTCAAGCATCATTTTATCCAACTTAGATCTATACAAGAATTGAGTGCTTGCAATTCCCTTAAAACAGGCTTTATATGCATGTGCTGGTTAATAAATACCTTAGAGATGCAGGGAATTAAAAGTTAGTACTGATATGTGTTGAGTTTTTGTTCCGAATGACAATGGTGATTCAATGCATTTAGGTGCCAAAGGGGAGATGGGCGTCATGGGAGCCCCTGGTCCTCCAGGGCCTCCAGGAACTCCTGGAAGAAATGGCCTGCCTGGCTTGAAAGGTAATGCTTGTTTTATCTGCCCCTGAAGAGAATGCAGACTGTTGTTTTCCATGCCCTGTGTGGAAAGGGGCTTTGTAATACCAACATCTAGATCTTCATTACTGGGATCTGCCTTGATTATCTTCTTCTGGCATTGTTATCAGCACTTCTGGCAGTGCTGATATTCAGAATTGCTTTGCAGTTCTAAGCCATAGCATTCTGTCACTCTTTTTTTAGTTGATGTCATGAAATGTTAGGTAATTTAAAACATTACCTTTGCATTGATGGCATTAAAGTAGGGCAATATTTCTGAAGCCTGTTGTAAAGTCTGCTTTAAGCAATAGAAAGAAGAAAATCAGTAGCTTTGGATTATGGAGTCATCCAGAATGAGCTCTGTAAGTATCACAGAGGAACTGTTCGATCTGCATTTTCCCAGCTTGCTTGTTGAGATTAATTTTGAGAGTTTGATAGAAATAAAAGCCACTCACTCCCCAGAACAAGGAGGCAGTGAATCCAAAGCTGCTGTAGCTGTTGCAACTCCTTTGTGCTGGTGGTACAGTGTGATGGAGCTCCTGGGAGCTCTCTTGGTGTGGGTCATGTAGACAGCTGCTTCTTCTGAGCTGGGCTGGCCAGATACAGACAGCCCCATGCAGTCCGCTCACCCGGCTTTGTTCCAAGGCTTAAGATGCTCTGGCGACCCTTGAATAAACTGACTGATCATTTAGTGAATTCCAGCTGCATTAATAAATCCTGAACCATTACAAATGTATTAGCCTACCTCAAGGACTGTATTTTTTTCCCTTTTGTTGTCTGTACCTACTGTAGGCAATAGTGGATTACCTGGTCCGCCAGGGCCTCCTGGACCAGTAGGACAGAAAGGCTTCAAAGGTGAAGCAGGCCTGCCAGGTCCACCTGGAAAAGTTGATCCAAAACAGCTAGGAGCAAAAGGAGAAAAAGGCGAGCCAGGTGTTCCAGGTACAGAACTTTGCCTGTGGGTCTGGGGAGGTGGTTTGCCTCTACAGATAACAGTGACCTGTAACTGAATCCATTACAGTTCATTCTTTCTTACAGAAAACTTAGATTCAGAATACAGAGGTGGTTTAAGATTCTTATTTGGGACGCTTTTTTCCAGTGGTTCTGTGACCAAGTTACTCTGTGTGGTTAGTTTGCAATGTCTTGCTCGTTAACTGTTACTTTTATTTGGCATATAGCAATACTGTAATAGCACGAAGGTGCTTTCAGCAGGATTGCAACTCAGTCTTCTAGGTGCTATTCCTAAGCATGATGAGACCGTTGTCATGGCTGCTGTGCCAGCTGCATTCCTGCTGTCTCAAAGTCCCTTGGGCTTTTGCCTTGTAAGATGGAACTGCAGAGGTCATCTGCTCATCCATCACCCCCAGATTCTACCTTTGGGTATCTGTGGTCTTACCCTCCCCTGAGCTAAACATCATCTCCCTGTGTGTTTCTACTTGGGAAGCTGGCAGCCTGGAAGGTTTCCTCAGTTCAAGTCTGTTTCTCCCTCACTTGCTGGCTTCCCTCTCATCCCTCGTCAAGGTTTCTGATGTCTCCTTTGATCTCTAATTTAGTCTTGAGAAGAGTAAAAATATTCCACCCTAGAGAGGGCTGTTGGCCCAGCCCTTATTGTGCTAATTTATCTTTTGTATTCATTTCTGGGGAGCCTATGTTGGATACTAAAACACTTTTCTTCTTCCCCCCCCAAGTAAGCACTGTAGAGGGTAGATTTAACTATACCAGCAGAGCAGCACAAAGTTATTGTCTGGGATAATAACCACACAGAATATGTCAAACTCTGCTAAAATACCTACATTACTTTTTATATCAGTTCCAAAGTGTAGCAATGTCATTAAATATGTGTAAATAATCTGGATGAATATAGAGTTTAGCATGGGGTGTGCTCACCCAAAAACAGTCCCTTCTGAATGAAGTATATTGGCATTAGTCATAAAGTTACTTTTTCCTCTACTTACTTACATTGTTCCTGTTCTGTAGTAATTTTAAACTTTCCAGAAGCAATATTATGTATTCCGTGACACTTCTCTTTGCCAAACTAGGGGGAATTATATTTACTGAAGAAAAGTACCTGTTTGGATTTTTATTCACCTCTAGCTACATCTCTTGAAGTAGAAGAAATCATACAGTAATAGTAGTAATAATAAAATGAATCTTTGTCCTTTGAGGTATTCCTGGTTTATCAGGACAGAAAGGTTATCAAGGTCTCCCAGGTGACCCAGGCCCACCAGGACTTAGTGGCCCTCCGGGTGTGCCAGGATTGCCAGGTGAGTAAACAGGGCCTCAGATGGACAGTTTGATGTGTAAACATTTGCATGTGTTTTTATCACATGGGATTGGGATGGTAATCCAGGTGTATCTAAGCAAAGCCTAGGGATTTACGCTTAAATCCATAGCACAGTTTTGGGACATTTAAGGTCATCATCCGAACAGCATCCTTTGAGCTCTTTGCTTCTGAAAGACCCAAGAGCAATTTTAAGATGATCCCACTGAAGATTAGGAATGCTTTTAGGATGACTGGAAAAGTGCTTGCTGCTTGAGCAAGCAACATGACTGCAGGATCTGCCAATATGACTTGTCTGTCTCTCATGTTTATTTCTTACATTGTCAGTCATTATACTCATACTTTGCAAATGGCCAAAGGAATGTACTGCAAGGTCTGGCTGGGTGTCACAACTTAGCTTTAAAGACTTGCTAGGATCAAGAAAACTAATTCTGGTTTGCACTACTTCTTCCTACAGCTGTAACAATTTACCTGAGATCTTGAATCTTTGTTCACTATGTCTAATGTAGGTCTTGCTCTAAATATCTAGTTGGGCTTGGGGAATTTTTTTACCCTTCCAGGGCTCAAACTAGTTTGAGCATTGTAGGTCACATATAATTCTGTGATAGAAGCTATGAATACCTATTGCAGCTGAGAAAGAGATAATGTGTTCCTTCTGCAGAGCAACTCAGGAGAGACCAAGTCACACCAATATTAAGTTGTTTCAGATGGTTACTAAATCCTGGATTGAGATTTGACCTATTTCATTAGACTGATCTTCAAAAGAAGTTGCCCTGATCAACTCTTGGCTCAGAACAAACTAAAGATGTTTGATATTTCACTGCAAATGGGTGTGAAAAAGCATGTAGGAGCAGTATGAGGCCTAAAGAAGCTCCAAATCCATTGCCTTTGTAATAGGATGACAAGCATATTCGTATGAGAACTCATGAATATCAGAAACTTTTAATTATTGCCATTAATTGACTAAACCCACAACTTTCCTAGGCGTCAAAGGAGACACGGGGCTTCCTGGGCCACCAGGACCAGCAGGACCTCCGGGGTTAAAAGGTGCCATGGGAGAGATGGGCCTGCCAGGTTAGTTTCTGTGCTTGTGTTTTACTTCATTTTGCCTCGTGTTTTTCTTTTACATAGCACGAAGATGGATCTGCTGGGTGCAATATCTAATAAGATATTTAAAGGGTATGCAGATGAGGAATACATAAAGCCCTATTTGTTGAAACAGTGCTTAAGAAATAGGAAATGCCCATTAAAACAGAAAATACAAATAACGAATATATTGTAAATACTTATAAAGTGCTTACGGATGTTGAAACAGAATGATCTACATTTTGTAACTTCCATACTTCTCTGGTTTCCCAGATCATATTCTGTGAAAGTTCAGAAAAAAAATCATTCCATAAACCCCCTTTTAGACATCAGACACAAGCGAAAGGGAAAGGAGGAAGTGAAGGCTGTTATTTAGGAAGATTGCTGGAACAAAAATTCCAGCTTCTGAGGATTCTGGTATTAAATTGTGCCTCGATACGACAGAGATTTGTGTAAATGAACAATAAAAAAGAAAGCTTAGAAATGTCATGCAAAAAGCCATGAAAGATCTGTAGATAATTGTTTTAGTTTCTTTTTAAAACTAAACCCACATTAGGTATTCAAAGCCAGCCAGTCGATTTGTTCATCCTTTCTACTTCAGCTGCTGTCCTTTGAGTGATTTCTCTAAACCACTGCAGAAGTTTTCTTTATATTTATAAAACTTGTATTTTCTCTTTTGGACAGGTCCCCCAGGAATTAAAGGCAGCCAAGGAATAGCAGGACGTCCAGGGCAGCCTGGGCCTGCAGGATTTCCTGGATTGAAAGGGGAGAAAGGTGACCCTGGTGTTTCAGGCATCGGTATTCCTGGTCTTCCTGGACCAAAGGTACATTTACAAAGTTCTTCAATAGAAAATTCCATGTGGAAATTACATTCTGTGTTGATTGGTTGTTTGCTGAGAGGGGGGGGTTCTTCAGCTCTAACTTGGTGTATATTACATATAACTGTAAATATGTGTACAGATATATTAATAACAAGCAGAGTTGACTGTGGTTTGTTTTCAGATGGGAGAATAGTTGTAATTTTAAAGGTGAAATTATTTCTATATCATTTAATCTGGTTAAAGGAGAAGATTTACCAGACCTTCCAAGTTGGGCTCAGTTAGTGGCCTAGTCTGCACTGTGACACCCTCTGACATATTGGGATTGAGTAGGGATTTATACAATTAATATCATTGTTCCCATGTCTAATTATATAGTTAAGTCTAATAAAAATGAAGACTATATGCATATGAGAATAAATTACCAGTTCTATGTCAGGAATTCTGCTGCTAAAATTGCCTGTATAAAACACTTGCACTAACGTTTACCTGTATCATTCTTTCTGTCACCCACAAGGAAGTGACAAAGACCTACAGACAATTTAGCAGCCTTCACTGGTGCTTTACAATTGATGTGGAGCAGTAATTAATTTAGCAGAAACATTGCATGATTAAAACACCACAGATTTCTTTTTGAATTCCTCATTGTCATGGGGTAAAAATCTCCCATCTCTTCTGCAAGAAAAGAGAAGACTTTTTTCTTTAGTGTAATTTCTTCAATGTTCTGGGGAAAGCTTTAATACTCTACACAAAATCGTGGGGGAAAGCTGTTAAAATCTTTACAATTGCTATTTCCAATGAATTTTCTGTGAGATGGTTAATATTGAGTGGATGTAAGGAGAAGTGTACACAATATAATGGTGCCTTTTCATGATGGTAAGACTGAGAGCATGCAAGAAGGCCTTACCCTTCTTACAAAGACTGGGTTCTTACTTCTGCTTCATGTGTTCTAGGGTGATCTTGGTTTGCCTGGGTACCCAGGTAGTCCAGGCAGTAAAGGTATAGCTGGAAGTCCTGGTTTGCCTGGATTTCCAGGCAGCCCAGGTGCAAAAGGAGAACCAGGCCTTCCTGGATTCCCAGGTAATTCTGAACAGGATGTTCTTACTTTCCCTCTTGCTATATTGGTGTATACATCTAAACACAGTGGGTGATGCAGCTTCTTTCATAGTTTCTAGCAATCTGCTGCAAAGCTTTGTGCTATTGGAATTGTCTGTGCAAGAGTAAATCTGTGAATGCATCCCTGAAGAGTGCTCTCCACTCACAGCAGTCAGACTCTCACCTCCTCTGACCCACACAATAGCTATGTTTGGCTTCATATTTTTTCCTCATGAATCAATAAAGAAGTGTCATGGGGAAAACTGGGCATTTTAATAGCATTCATTGCCAAAAAATATGCTCTAAGGAGAAATCTCTTTCTGAAACACAATGAGATTAAGTTTTGCATTCTTCTCTAGGAAGATATAAATAGAGATTGTTTATGGGTGTATGTCAGTTCTTTCAGTCTCAGTTTAAAGAAACAAGGTTTTTACCTGTGCTGTATTTGCAGGCTGTTCTATGAGCATGCTTGAGCTACTTTAATGTATGAAGTCAGGGAATTTATAACAGTGTAGTCATGGCAGCAGGAAGCTTAGAACAGAACAAAACCTCGCCACGAACTGACATTTTTTACCCTCTGCTTCACGTCATGCCTGAAAGACTGTGAACAGTCAAAGTGGTGTAGTGAGACACTACTTTGGTCAGGTTCAGATGCTGTTCAGAACAGACATACTGCAATGGATCAGTTGCTATTCCTACCTCCCACTCGGTTCATGCTGTAGGGGTGAGAATCTGGTGTAAATTCCAACTAAGACCATTTTTATTAAGATTCTTTTTGGGAAAAGACGATTGGGGAAGGACTATCCAGCAGCAGTTCATAGTGCTTTAACTTGTTGGCAAGCAGAAGAATGGTTATTTCCTAGCAGACTCATTGTGTCCTTAGCCACGGGCACTCACAGTTGAGAAGACAGAGTCTTGAGAGTAGCAGTAAGGACAGTTGTGCTCCTGTGTTCTGGTTTGGTATGTTCTTTGCTTTGTAATTCATCTCTTTAATCAACTGTAAATCTGCAAAATGAACATAAACACAGTATCCTGCTACAATTGGCTCGTTTGTTACTCAGGACATCTCAGATTGTAGCATTTCAGGATCTGCTGAAAAGCCAGTTTCGTGCCTAATTTGATTGAAATGCCCGTACTTCACAGGAACGCCAGGAATTCCAGGACCAAAAGGTATTGAGGGGCCTCCAGGTAATCCTGGCCTGCCTGGACCACCTGGGCCAGTAGGTGAGCATTAACAGTGCAGCAAAGGTCATCTGCTTCTGTGAAAAACACATGAAGCCACCTCCTTTCTGCTTATCTTTTTTAACCCCTGCATGTATATGGATGCTCAGGCACCATAGCACACCATTCAGTGAAAAACAAAAGAAAGTAGTTTTAACTCCCTCTTGATGACTTATATCTGCTGTGATAGTCAAATCATTAGCTATTGAAACAAGAAGTTAACTGTTTCAGTATTGACCAGCTTACTCCAGTGATCTAACCTGCTTTTATAGGAGTAAAACTCTAACTTCTCCTAAAGGGAAGCATTATATTCTTCTCAGCAAACACTAACTGCTCAAAAGGTCGCATGCACAAAAGCCTTTTCTAAGTTGTCAGGGGGGAGAAAAAGGTTTTAATTTGAAGATTACACTGCTGTGAATTTGTTATTACATTGTCACAGTTCACATTCAGATGGGGGAGGTGGGGAGGTTGGGGGTTTTTACTGCATTACTGTGCTAATGTGTTCTATGCCCCTCTTAGGTGATACTGGTCGTCCTGGCCCTCCCGGTCCTTCAGGGGAGAAGGGACAGCCTGGTCGAGATGGTATCCCTGGACCAGCTGGTCAGAAGGGTGAACCAGGTTGCGTATCCTTCCTGTTGGTTTTCTCCTTGTCACTCTGCGTTCTGATGTCCTGCTTTCTCCATTCTATTTGTCCTGTACTGTCCATACACCTCCAAGCTGCTCCTGTGGTTCCCAGCTGCTGAATGGTTCACAAAGGGTGCTGCCAATGAAGCACAGGGCAAGAATTCAGTCAGCTCTTAGATTTTTATTACCTGACTTCACCACCAGCCCCTGTTCCTGGATTCCATGGTAGCTATGTTGCTTCCACTCGGAATGGATAAACAGTGTAATGTCTGCCTTAAGGATAAAACCCCAACTAAAAATGGAAATGTATGAACTCACAAAATCTGACAGAGCATTGTGGAAACATTTATTTAGAGATGCGTTTTGTAGCAAAACCTCTAACTTCAATGTAGACTGGTGAGTGAAAGAGAATGCTGGTGACTTGACTACCGGGAATCAAGAATTCAAGGAATCAGAGATTTGGGTGAACTGCAACCTTCATTGTTCTCAGCCTCATATTCCTATTCCTGGAGACTTGAAAGCTAAATGCTCATTATTAACTCCATCTGTTTCTTTTCAGGTCTACCAGGTTTTGGGCGCCCAGGACCTCCAGGACTCCCAGGATTGTCAGGTAAAGGTTGAATGTAAAATACATCTCTACACCAAAAAAAGAAGGACACGTTGGATGTTCTGCAACAAACAAATGCCATAGCAACAGCCAAAATAACTTTTTCTTGGTTCTCAGCAGGCCGTTTTCAATTAACCACAGTAATAAACACACTCATTACTGACTGCTGAACTTTGTAACTCAGCAATTATGCAGACAGAATGAATCCACACAGAATAATAGTCAACTGCATTTGTGTGGAACTTTGCTGATCTGTCTCAGTAAGTAAAGCATTCATACAACGGATGACAAGTGAAGCTGCTTTGAAAGTATAGTTGCTTGCTGTGTTTTCAAAAGCAGCATCACAACCTGAGCTATATTACTTTCCAGTACCATTAAAGCTCTGGAATTCCTCAAGCTTATTGGAAAATTTGCAAGTATGTCTTAACTTTCAGCAGTGTCTCAAAATTGAAGTCTTCATATTAACAATTTCTTCATATAAAGCATTGCTTGCAGGCTTACAAACTCGGAGGATGTTCAGGAATTGCAGCATCACTGAGTAGTCAAGTGAGACTTTGATGTTTTATCTCTATGTGCTATAGCACTTCTTCCTGCAAGAATGTTAGCCCTAACTCTTCTCTGACTGTTTTGGCCAGACTTGCCCATCCTGCGGGACAGAGAAATGTCTCTGCTCATTGACATTGGAGCTTTTTTGCCTATCAATTTGTAACAGTATTTCACAAACGTGGCTGTTTGGTTTTACAGGGCAAAAAGGAGAACTGGGGTTACCTGGCCCACCGGGGCCCCCTGGACTTCCAGGTCTGAAAGGAGAACCGGGTTTCCAGGGATTCCCTGGTCTACAGGGTCCACCAGGTCCACCAGGATTACCAGGGCCACCTCTGGAAGGTCCTAAAGGTAGCCCTGGCCCACCAGGTGTTCCAGGACGGCCAGGTAGGAGCGTGATCCATACCTATCAACATCTGCCAATGCTTTCACATTTTGCTGGTAGGTTATCAGCCTTCAAACCTTGTCAGTTCATTCGGATGAGTAAGTTCAAGCCTCATGGCGTAGGTCCTAATGTTTGTGGGCAACCAGAGGATTTTTGTTGCCAAAAGTAGCTATCTGAAAATAAACCAGCCTCAGTTCCTATTCATTTCTGATACCTGGCAGCAAAACCCTAACGCGTTGATAACCGGGAGATCCTCCGCATGCTGTCACAGTAATCATCTAGCGCGCACGATACCGACTCCTGAGCACCTGATACCTTTGCAGTGCTGTCCCGTGATCAGCAAATGTCATCGCGCACAGAAACCCCAAAGTAACAAACCCCATCATTTTAAGAGTCCTGACAATCAAATCCCTGCTAGCATCACAGCATGACCAAATTGGATCGCTGCCTCTTCATCTGCGTGTCATGTAACATAAGTCATTGCTCCATTGTGTCATGTGGCTCCCACGGACTCAGTGCACCATCATGCCGTGTTCATCTTTCCATTCCATGTTTGCATTCTGGTCCTGCACCAACTAATCCTGGGAATGAAAGAAAGCACTATTCCGAGTTAACATTGCTGAGCAGCTCCCTGGCGTGGATTAGAGTTTGACTTCTGTTTTGTGCCATGGAATGCTTATCTGCATTTAGATACTGCTGAGGCAGCAGGAGGAGGAGTGAAGGGATAGGAGATGGTGGGATGCTGGGCTTGGGCTTTGTAACATAACTGTGTCCAAATAAAGCCCTAAGACACCCTCGATGTCAAGATCTTTCAAAGGCAATTTTTCTGTATGTAGAGTGGTACAGCAGCTAAAATTCTGGCACAGGAAGCTGGTGGCCCCATAGGAGTTTGGGCTTTCATTTTGAAAGATTCTCATACAGAGAATATCTCCGAGCTCCTGAAACAAAGCTAAGCAGCTCTGATGTATAATAGAACTGAGACTCTATGCCCTGCTGTAGCATTGGTGTTTTTATGAAGCTTCTCATCCGGTTCACACTTCTCTGTATAAATCAGGTGCTTACTGATTAATCAGCTGGAGATGTAGAGGAATGGTGGGACTCATTTTGTGTGGTTTTGTGAGCATTGGCAGGGGAGAAACAACCAGTGAGGTTCTGCTCAGCCATGTTCTCTCGCTGCCTCTTTCTCTCTTTCTCTCTCTTATTTCCATTTTTGTTGCATGCAATGTATGAAGTGAAGCATTTGTTTTGCTCAGTTATGCGTGGACTAATGTGGATAAACCAAACTATTATTGCAGTTCTGGTACCATCAGCACTCCAGCCTTTTGTTTCAAACAATAACACGCTCTATTGTTGGAATGCTGAGTTTGTAACATTCCAACATAAGGCAGTTAGTCATAAAAGCAGCTGTGTGGCTGTGAAATTACCCTCCTTCTAGGGACATGAATGAAACCAGAAGCTGCATGTGTATGCTGTTTGTTGTTGGCTTCTGGGTATCTTCTAAGATTAGTAAAAGTGATGAGATCAAGCATGATGTAGCTCTCTGACTTCAGTTGAGCTGCCCCTAAAACAAGCATTGATAAATGGGGTTAGGATGGGTTTACTAATTAATTACAAAATTAAGCCAATTTCCAGGGTAACACAATATCACTGTTACTCTACATGTCTGTTTTCATTGCTATGAATAATAATAGTTTGGTGTTTTGCATACTCTATGTAAAGGAATATTGAGCTAAATCTATGGAGAAGGGTTTAGTTGAATATGTTAGCTTGTTGATATGTCTAACAATTTTGATGTTTTTCCCCTTGTTCTAATGATGACCTTGGTGAACTCTGATCCCCTACTCCCAGGTCCCTCAGGTTAGCCCCTTAACTCCAAAATAATAACTTTGCATGAAAATGAATGTATAAATACTTTAGTAGTGTCTAAATATAGATATGCTGAGTCATTTTTCAGACATGCCTTTTAATCTCTGGTAGAAAAGAGAAGCTCAGAGTTGGCTTTCAGGTTCCTCCTCCGTGTTGTTGTAGGGCTGACATGGAAGGACATAGTCTTGTTCTACCTCATGTGTGTCCAAATTTGCAAGGCTTTCCTGAGGTGTCCCCAGCTGTGAAGCTTGGTTTAGCATATTTATTCTCAGCACAGTTGAAACCAATAAATACTGGTTTCCATCCTTTTTAGAGAAGCAGCTTGTGCCGTCCTCCCATGCCTTTGCTGTGTAGTTGCGTTTTGCAGCTTGGGCAAGTGACAGTATTCGTTTTTGTAACAGCTACTACTGTTGATTTTGGACATTCTCAAGTGACTTAAATAAATTAGATGCTTCTTTTATACCAACACTGTCTAGGAAAATTTATACAGAGTAACAGTGATGCTTTACATTCCTAACTTGGAGCATTGGAGCTTTCCTGTGCAGAGAAATCCCTATTTCCATTGTTTTGCTTCACCAGTACATTTAGAGGAAATGAGGAAAACTCTTTCTTCAACATTTGCTTAATGAAAAGGAAGCATTACAGCCCTCCTCTCCCTTATGATAAGACAGTGGAATAGGATTGGGAAGAACACGGTCATTGTTACAAGCTTATCATAATTAGCGCATCAGCATGTGACGTGAGCCAGCTCTTGGGAAGGTTTTCAACATCCGTGTCTGGATTGAAAATGACTTGGCGTATCTATTTAATAATAATGATGTGTTTAGGTTTTGCTATGATGACTTTCAGGAATCACGGAGTGGTTTGGGGTGGAAGGGACCTTAAAGCTCATCCAGTTCCAACTCCCTGCCACGGGCTTGGACACCTCCCACTAGAGCAGGTTGCTCCAAGCCCCTGTGTCCAACCTGGCCTTGAACACTGCCAGGGATGGGGCAGCCACAGCTTCTCTGGGCAGCTGAGCTCAGTGGCAGGTCTGGTTTCTGAGGAGACCACCCTTTATCAGGGTGAGGGGAGGTTGTAGGCAGATGTAGCACCACCAAGCACTCCACAGCATCACTGTTTTGAGACCCATGCTCTGTGCATCCATCTCTCTCCTCCTCTGATCACAAGTCACCTTGTACAACCTGCTCATTATCCTTCCACTAAATAAGCTAATGAAGTAAGTCTCTGGAGCATTAAGGTGTTAATAAGTTTAAGGATCTTCCTATCACTGGACAGTACAATCCGTGTATTTCATATCATGATTCTCCAGCTGTTTGCTTCCAATCTCTCCTGTCTGGTTTAGAGCTTTATGTGCTGAGGCACAATAATAACGGCAGGATATGAGGTACGGAATGACCGATCAATGAATACACAGATTCCAGCCTAAAAATAACCCACAGACTTAACTCATCAAGGTTAGCATGGACTCCAGAACTTGGAGGGTGTCTGTGATTCTGCATGAGCTTTTTAGGAAAAGGATTGTTGGAAGGGCTGGCTCTGGGTCCGTCGGGAGGTTTGAATTTACTCTCGAGTCTGAGGATGCTCTGTTGAAAAAGAATCAATTCACTTTCTCCTGCCTGTATGCACAGTAACCTTGGATCAGGAAATCCTATTGCTGGGTCCCTCCTGCTGTCAGGCAGACTGATGGAAATGCGGGATTTTCTAAACATCCATTTTCATGGCTCATCTTGTTTCTTTTGGGAGGGACCAAACCCATTAGAACAGAGGCGATGAATGTTGCTCATCTGTATCCGTCTTCCGACAGCTGAACCAGAACAGGTTCCTTTGCTTGGCTCTGCTTTGTGCTGGCTTCTGGCTGAGGTACCTGAAGCCCACCAAGCTTTTGTGCAGAGATGTGTAAAGGTGTCTCATGTGCAGAAGTTGGCCTTGAAGTTACTGCGCTACGTTAGGCCTTACAGATAACATAAATTTCATGTCATTAAAGCAGAGCGCTGTTGGGCTCTGAAATGAGATGCCTGGAGGCTTTATTGCTTCTGAAGCAGCTCAGGGCACTGTGTGTTAGCCCATTATTATTTCCTATTGTCCTGCTATTTTCTCTTTAAGCCTGCTACGGTTGCTTCCTCTGTGTGAATGGGCCTTTTTGATCCATGCCAACTGTGGGGAGCCTTTTTTTCTGGGACAGAATCCATCACCTATTTCAAAACATGTATAACCGTATTCAGAAGCACCTCGAAGAATCTGACATCTGCTTCCTGCAGCACTGAAGGGCTGGAGTGCTTCATGGGCTTCAGACCTGTACCTGTCACCAGCTTGCATGAGGAATAAATTCCCATCCCTGTGGTACAGTCCAGCCCTGGCAGTCAAATGTGTTATGGATCTTTTGTGGGAATTGCATCTTTCCCTCTAGCTCCTGGCTTTGGCAGCTGTACAGCTGAGCTGCTGGACTTCCACTGGTGGACCATTACCCTGTTTCAGCATGGCAGTGATCAATATTGCTTTGTCCTCCACTGTCAGAAGATGTCGCATTCCTTAAGCAGCCAAGAATCTCTGCCTACTACAAAGATCTCTGGGCTTCGCTCGTGGCAGGGGCTGCATCCTCCCTGCAGCACCCATCTCTTCCCAGGTGCCAGCAGAGCAGCCCAGGCAAAACCACTTTGAATTTCCCTATTGCCCGTGCTTATTGGTGCTCCAGCCTTTGCCTCTGCACCTTCCTTGGGTGATGTCAGAGCAGCTCAGACCAGTTCCCTTTCAGCCTCCACCTTGTCACCGACCCACACTCACATCAACGACAGAAACAAGAACTACACAAACCCCTTATTTCAGGGGTTTAGAAATAAAGGGTTTCCCCAAAGTTTTTCAGACTTAAAGCAGGAAGATTGAAGCTTTTTAGGCCATCTGCTAGAAACCTGATTTTTCTCCTATTTTTCCTCTCTCTTAGCTGTTCCTGCAGGTGTTACTTTATACTGCAGTGAGCATACATCCGACTTACGCTAGGGAGAGGGAAGAAGACATCAGGTTTCATCACTCTGTGTGATGCCCAGGGTAATGTAAGGCACTAGATTAATAGCAGTAGCTGGGATTTTTGAAGAGGAGCTCTAGGGATTTACAGTCTAAGTCAGTAGGATGCTGGCACTCAGCTGCTTAGAGTGGTTCAGGGAACTTCTTATGCCAGTAAAATGAACAAAGGTACCGTGCTCTCGACTTGATTCAGTATTCCAACAGAGCTGGCCACAAATGTTTGGTTGGTGTGAGTTTCAGGGTTGATGGGGGGGGGGGAGTGGTCTCATTTCATGGGAATTATTTCCAATAGATAATCCAGACAAAAGACATAATATCTCTGATTTTTAATTGCAGCCATCACTTGTGGCCATCCTGGCAACCCTGCCAATGGCTTGACCCAAGGGAACCAGTTCAACCTGAATGATGTGGCCAAGTTTGTGTGCAACACTGGGTACCACCTGGAAGGAGCGTCTCAGTCCCAGTGCTTGGCCAATGGACAGTGGAGCAGCAGCCTGCCCGCCTGTCGTGGTGAGTGTCTGCCTCCGCCCCGGCCGGGGCACAGTGCACTCTGCTGGTTACTCTGGGTTCCTAAAGTCCTGCTTGACACTGTTGTAAATTCATGTAAAGCAAATGTCGTGGCTCCTCAGGGATGTACAAATGATGTTTGAACTCTGTGGCCTGTGTAAATCTCATGTAATAAGCATGATTATCCCATGGGTTTCTCTCAGAGCTGTTACTGGACCCTGCACATCTCTATGTAGAATCCCAGACTTGTTTGTGTTGGAAGGGACCTTAAAGCTCCTCCAGTTCCAACCCCTGCCATGGGCAGGGACACCTTCCACTAGAGCAGCTTGCTCCAAGCCCC
>JANHGB010045313.1:34100-56622 GCA_026283785.1 Coracopsis vasa | reverse complement strand
TGTTCTTATCTCAACCCGTGGGAGTTACATTCTTTTGATTCTCCCCCCCATCCCTCTGGGAATGGGGGGAAGAATAAGGGGGGTGGGGTGAGAGAGCAAGCTGCGCGGCTGGGTTTAAATCACAACATGGACTAAGACATGAACTGTCTAGAAGATTATTTCTAATTGTCTAGAAGGTTTTGAGCTAGACAGATTTTGCTCTACAGTGGTTTGAAGAGTCTATTAAACCTGTTTTGGGTGAGAGTTGATAGGACACTAGCCCTGCAAAACTCAAAGGTAAAATTGTCTCCCAATTTAGATGAACCCAGAGAACCTCAGAGTTCTTAAAAGAAAAGCAGGTACTATTATAGCTTAATTTCTTCAAGAAGTCAAGCTCAGAAATAGCTTTATGAAAAAAGTTGTATTCTACATAGCATGGGTCAGCACATACTCAAGAGTAGTCCAGTTTGACCAGACTTCTCTGATGGATGATTGAAACATCATGCCTTTGCCACCATATCCCACACAAATGGATGCTGCACTAGGACAAGGCCCTGTAATGTGTGCAGAAAGGCTGTAAAATAGACTAATGATAGTTTAACCTCATCAGGCTCCAGTTAAGATTATGATAAAAGGTAAAATTCTTATCAACTTACAAGAGTTTACTTCACTGTAGCACAAGTGGTAAAATCAGACAGCCACTAATCACTAGATGCTACGATAGAAGGAAAAAACATTGCAAGAAGTCTTTATTTGTCAAATAAAAATGGTGAAAAAAAAGGCAGATTTAGTTTGAGCTTGGCAGCAGGATGAAAACTGAGCTCATAGTGGAAGCACAGTTCAAAATTCAGCATTAATTGAGATGTTTCTAAAATAGTAACAGAAATGATACAAAAATAAATGTGCTGTGATCAAACATGAAGACCACAGTGAAGCACTCAAATGAGGAGAGGAGACTCTCCAAAGCATTCTGTCCACTTGCACACAGCTTGGAATAGGAGCTTGGAATTACATTTGTATTCAAGGGAACTCCTCATGGACTGTCCAATTACGGTCTCTTCTCATATTCTTAATGAGGACAGTTACATGGTCTCGAAGCAACGCAACATTAGCTGGTTGACAAACAATATCAGTTTTCGTCATATAACACAAAGGTAGAGAAATGCAGTTTTTCCAAGTAAAATAAATATATTGAAATCCTATCTGGTCCATACAATACACACACATGCACAAAGAGAAAATGCAGTGAAAGCACAAAAGATTAATTTTAGAAGATTCAAAAGACAGGACTTGATTAAGTTAAATTTCTAACAAGATTTATCCATTCGCTTGAGTGTGGGTATTGGGACACCATCTCCTCTCAGGTATCACATGTACTTTTGTGTGTAAGAAATAGAAAGATCTCAGGTCACACAAGAGAAGCTGTGGACAGCTGCTCATTTTTCTCCATAGAGAATAACAGACTCTTATTATCAGTGCGTGAGTTCTCAAAGTAAACTAATTTCTTCCAGTTTCTGCCAT
Source organism: Coracopsis vasa (assembly GCA_026283785.1). Classification (NCBI taxonomy): domain Eukaryota; kingdom Metazoa; phylum Chordata; class Aves; order Psittaciformes; family Psittacidae; genus Coracopsis; species Coracopsis vasa. The sequence goes on along the minus strand of JANHGB010045313.1, from coordinate 55,122 downwards.
GACAAAGGAACCCTTGTTTCAGCTGTGGCCCAACCACTTGGGTAGTTTAGCAGCAAACTTAAAACTTGTGATACTCACATGTACTTATAGATCAGCCTTGTTGGTTTGTGCACTTCATGAGAGAATGGGAGAGAAGAGGAATCTATTGCATATTCTCAAAAATCAGTTTTAACTGCTAAAATTGGCCAAATTAAACCCAATCTCCTTATTCTCTTCAGTAAGGGTAATTTCTGTAAGAAATGTCAGCTCTCAAAATCCAGTTGTCTCCAACTTGCAAAGAAATTACTGTTTTCTGCTGAAATACTAGAAGCAAAGTATTTATGTTCAGGCAGAGCTGAAGACTGAAGTTTCAGTCAAGAAGGTGCAAATTTCAGAAAAGTTGCAAGTGATTGAAAACCAGAGACTATGAAATTGTTGCTCACAGATAATGATAGCAGTCACTATCATATTGCTTTGGCAGGTCTTGCCTCAAGGAAAATCTGTATTTCCTTATCAAGAGTTTCTATATTCACATATTCTTTTCAGAACAGGTCAGAGCCATAGAGCCATGTCTCACGTTTTTTATAAGACAGGATTTTCCTTTCCTATTTCTTGTTACTTCTGCCCTGTATGACTGCAGGTCTTAAGACAGCTTCGATCATTCTTAAGCAGGATAATCCATTTGCAAATAACCTGCGCCCGGTGTACAGGGTCATGTGAGATTGCTCCATGTACAGCTGTCTTCAGTCCAGCAGAACATATCAATTTGCGTGCAATCCACTGCAAGCAAGGTTATACTGTTTCCACAGTACACTGCTTTTAAGTTATGTGGGGTAATGCCACTTACCCCACTGATTATCTATTACCACAGTTTGCAGAAAATTTACTGTAAAAACTGTATATTTAAAAAATAGGTAGATTATAAGTAATTTTCATGTACCACTCCATTATGGAAGATAATGAGATTTCATGTTATATTTTACTGATAGTAAAATCAGGGATTTAAGTGCCCTTGTCAGAGCACACAATGAAGCTTTGAGAAAATAGGTAGAGTTTTATTACTAAAAACATAAATCAGGATATTTTTCTCAAGAAGTTCTACCACAAACATATGACAACATGCCAGGCAACGTAATCCATTTCCTTGTGCTTTAGTTTGCACTCATCTTCAGCAAAAGATTAATGGCGTGTGACTGCCTGGTAGCTAACATATCTTTTCTTTCACATACAGTATTAAAAGCAGCTAATCCTTAACAACAGAGCTTACAGAAACATCATGAAGGAGTTTTAGTGCTCTGCCTCTTGCTCTTCCCTTGGTAGGAAATGCAGAATGCAGGACATGTTTTCAAATGAATCTTCTGTTTCCTAAATTATTTTTAAGTGGTCCTGGATAGTTCAGAGTCACACAGCAGATAAAAGAAATGGAAACCTTCAGTGTTCTGCTCTCAAGTAAAGTGAGCATCTACCTTCCTTAATAACTCTAATCTTAATGAAGAGGCAAATGAGACATTCAGAATTGGGTACCTTTAAATATCTTTAATATCTTTTCATAGTCCAGTTTGGAACATTTCCTTGTCCTAATAAGCCATCAGTCTGCACAAGTAGTATTGTTCTCAAAACGATAACAAAGTTTGATTTAATTTGATTTCCTTGCCTTCTTATATTAGACAGGGAGCAGGACACCACAATTAATTACATACATAACTGCGGCTGTTTTTCTCAAAGTACACACTAAAGGCTTCTGTCTTCAGGGAAGCTAAAGATGTTTTACAGCGTAGACAGCTGGACTTTCATCAATGTTAAGATGACAGTACACTCTCAAGACTTCAAAACTCTAATAAATGAAAATAATTTTTCGCTAGAACAATACTTAGTTCTTTCTAAATTTCAGTTTTTAATCCCAGTAATAGACTATTCAACAGAAAGGGAAAGGATGGGAGTATTTTTTCAAAAAATAATATCTTATTTCTCTTTTTGTTCATAAGCATATAGATTTTTTTAAATTTAAACTGAAGAATAAGACAAACATCTTTGGGCAGAGAGGGAGAAAAAAGTAAGCATTGAAGGGGATAGAAGTTTGAAAATTCTAAGATTCTAGATAAGAAGTAATGACATAAACCATGTATTTATGATTGAAATAGTCATGAAGGTCTACCTACACTCTCTTGCTGAACGTAGTGTTTAAGTATATGTCTGCAGAAATGCATAACGTATTGTATGTCTTTATTCCTTTACCTTTCATCCTGCTCCCACCCTCATTTAAATTTAGTTTTGGCTTTAGACAAGCATACGCTAGATACAGGACTTACTTAGTATTGGAAGGAATCTTCTGCACAGAAATACCTGGCATTCGGTCATCAATGAAAAGCATACCTTCAGCTTTGGCTAAAATTCTGTGACTTTTTGTTTTATTTTCCAAGTACTTTGTTATCCAACTAATTGGTCCATCAAAGTGCGTTATAAAGCCTATTGAAACTGGAGAAAAGTACCAGGTGGGAAAAGACGGAACTACTTTCTGAACTCTAGATAATGTCTTTGCTATTCTATCTTTCTAATGATACCATTCCTAAACTGACTGGTTAATTAAAACCCCCAATTACTGGGAAAGTAATTTATCATATTACTTTTTTTCAGCAAAAAGATATCTGGTCCTCTAACTTGAAAACACTGGTGGCATGAGGTGTATGCGTGCGAAGGGGGGCTCCCTTCCAAACTTACTGTGGTAGTTCACATTTCTACGTACTCTGCCTTACCTCCTGGCTTAGGTGTAAAGTTTCAGATACTTTCGTTCTTAAATCGAAGGCTCAGAAACTAAATTTAAAAACTCATCCAGAATCAAGGCCACAACTGTGTATTCATTTCCTTTTCTTTTAAAGAAAAGACATCTCAACTAAAACCCCACCTTTTCCTCTGTTAGTTACAGACCTGTTTTAATTATTGTGCTGGAGAACTAATGCTTGCAACCAACTCACACTCGGAATTTTTCTAAAGTAGTTTCTCTAACATTGTCCTCAGTATTAATTGAAAAATAAAAAAGTACTTCAGTGTTGTTTATTTTAAAATAAAAAATCTGGCATTTGCATATCTAGGCACAAGACTACAAGCAGCATTTGTTCTCTAATATCTGGGAAGTTAGTCTTCAGGGACTACAAATCCTTATAGTAATATCTGGAATTAATATGAGAGAAACCTTTGCCCACATGTATTTTTATGTAAGAGAGAAATAGTCAAGGGTGAGTTTAGTGCTAGAGATAAAAAAGAAGATATGATGATTCACCATACACTTCCATAATTGCTACAGTCATTTAAATAATAACCAAATAAAAACCAAAACCCAAAATACTTCAAAATTTTTAATGCTGAACTGATACAGTTGTTCTAAACAAAAGAAGCATTTGTGTTAGTTACAGTCTCCCTTTACTTCAATTGAATATCATAGGGAAGTCAGTGTATAAGAAGTCACATATGGGATTGCATCTCATTGATGTACTGTAAGGGGAAAGACTATTAAATGAGATAAATTCAGCTGCCAACACTGAGAATATCGAAGTATTTAAATGACAGCAGGCCTGGAGTTAAAATAGCTGAGACACAAGAGTTTAAGAGATGACCTTCTCTGAATGGTGACATGATTTGCCAATTATCCATCAAGCTCTGTGTGAGTATTTGATACCTTTATCACACATAAAACCATTCATTTTAATATAGAGGAGAGCACAGTTTTATTCATTGTGAGCTAGCCTCATTGTCCTATTGTGCATTATTAGACAGACAGCATAGCCTTCTTTTAATGCTTCACATCTAATGTCCTTTACGTGTGAAAGATGCTTACCTGTCCTAGTTAACACTTCCATCAAAAAAGATGCCCATTTATAACAGTTGATTAACTGCATACCAAAATGGACATATTATTACTCAGTATGACCATTACACCCATCTCAATTACATTTTAATGTCTGGACACAACACATACCTCTAGCTTAGTAACAAGGGCTCTTGCTTCTCCGCAACAGGTTCTCTGGGAGAGCGCTAGCCTCTGAGATTTGTTTCTGTCTGCAGATCATTTTGATTTTTCTTGGCTTAAGTGAGTTGCCATAGTGCACCATGGAAAAACATTGTAAAATGTGTCCATAAGGAGCTGGTATACACACAGGAAATTAACTACAAGGGACTGCTATCATGGAGACAGACTGATCCACACAGGTGGAACAAAAAGAGTAAAAAAGAAATTACAAGACAGTGACTACTTCTGGGAAGAGGATGTGAGTTTTAGCTCCTTATTTTACAATAACATCTCTAATAAGTGTGTGTCCTTAAAAAACTGAAAAGTGCGTGTTTGCTTCTTAAATTTCTCTAAAGAATAACTATTTATATATGACTGATAAGGAGAAAAAGAGATAATTCAGACTAACAAAACTGTTGAACATTGGCTAGATAGCCACTTTCTTATGCAAACTCATTCTGACTATAATCAATACAAACAGTGAAGAGCTCTTCTGAAGGCAATGGAGATGAGAGAGGGGAGGAGGATTCATGTTTAAAGAAGAGAAGATACAAGAAACATTGTTAAGATGTGAGAAGAAGACCAAATGTCAGGAAGAACAAGGATGAGTACACACAGGTAAAACAAGATGATATGATAGTTAAGAAACCAAACGAACAGTTGTAGTCCCACCACGTTACACTCAAGGTTATACTAGTACATTCTGTGATCATAGGCAAATCCTGTCCAAGAAGCTACTGTTTCTACAGAAAAGCAAGAATCAAAGTGATGAGAAGAAAGGTCAAAATCTTAATCAAGTGGTTGAACAATAACAACAAAACCAACATAAAACTCAGCTTGTTTAAATTTAACTTCATTGCCTTTTACCAACCTCAGCTAAAATTTTAGTATCCTGAAGTTTGCAGGTTGCCTTCAGAAAACTGGATGGAAAATAAGGCATTCTAAAGACAAATGAGATGGAAAAAGACAATGCATAAAGGACCCAAAATACAAAATACAAAAGGTGTCTAAAAGAAAAGCGGATATTACAAGGATGTAGAAAAAAGGACAAGGTGTATTTCACATAGTAAACAGTGGCATAGGAGGCAGTGAAAGAATTGAATAAAAATAAAATACTGTTCTGTAATGTAAAAATGCAAAGTTATTTCAAGGACTTGAAGAGGAAGCAAGCATCTTGTTTATCCTGAATAGATTAGGCAGTTTTCCCCATTCACTTTCAAATCATTAACTTGATATATGTAGAGAAAATCCAACAAGAATGTCTCAAGGTTTGCAGAACCCAAAATGCAATATGATTTTCAAGGCTGATTTTCAATACTCATCAAAGTATATCTTTTCATTTAACTGTACCAGGTTCATCAGGAAAACACAGGAGGAAAAGATATGATGGATAGTAATTGCAAGAGAAAGATCTATGCCACCTCCCTTGATCATCCACAGCCAGAAACATACTGCCTTAGGTGACATGTGAAAATACTTAAGAGGCTGACAACTACTTCCCAAAACTTCTGAAAACTCTGCAAATCTCTAACTTTCTTAGACAGACATCCTGGAAACTGGGAAGCAATCACATATTGCTCTGACTGTGCTTCTCTGCCTCTGCTTCAAGATAACTCTCTTGCTAGACCTTACAAGGACCTTCAAACTTGCTCATTCTAAATTGCACTTAAAGAAAATCTCTCATATGCCAAACTTTTCCATAATGGAGCCTGCTGACCTGATGCTGTAACATCTGTATTTGTTTACACTTTCACCTTTTTACTTCATTCAGTACATATCATGTGCTGAGAACACTGCTAATCAATAGCAGCCCAGAATTACAGCACCTTTACTTGAGGTGTTTATCATGGGTCCAAATTAAAATTGTCAGATTTTAAAAGTGTTTGGCTCAGGAATTTTATTTCCAGTCCCTCTCCACTTGCTAACTTTATCACATTGACGAGAACATAGACACTGATGAAATTCTTAGCTTGCTCTGCATAAGGTGGTCTATTGATACTTGCTTTCCTGACTTCATTGTTCCTAGTAGTCAAAACCAGAGGCTTGGGGAAAATGCTTATTTCCCCATTTGGCAACATTTCCTTACTGAGACTTTCCCTTTTTTTTCTTTTTTATTAAATTAAAAAAAAAATAAAAAGTATATTAAGATATTACATAGGCATTTCTGAGTTGCAGACTGAAATATTAAAGCCTGAAATAAATGGAATGCTTAACAAGAGTAAAGGAAATCAAGAGAAAGAAGCAAGAATAACAATGAGCATTACTAAAAAAAAAACAACGCAGGGCCCATCTATTCCCTCCCCACAGAACTGTAGTCACAACTATTGAAGACAATTAAAGGCTTCAGTTCAGATAAAAATCCCCATCACTAAATATTATACACACACTCAGAGAGGATGAGAAATGACTGCTGCCTCAAGCACTTGCACTCTAAGAGGACCGAACAAACGACAGAAGATGAAATAAGGGCACAAAGGGCTTCATGAAAGATGCTGCATTCTTTAGGTGCTGAATCAACAAAGCTCTTAAGTATGCGCACTCTTTGAAGACACAGTTCAACATGACTGTTTCAAGTAAGTATGTGCTTAATTGTTTTGGTGGACCAAAGCCAGGGTGCTTGGCAGCTGACAAGACTGACTCCAGAAGATGTCATGTCCATGGTGGTTGTGTTGGGGATATGCAAAGGAATGATTACAGCCAGTTGATTTTATTGATGTGAATCGTGGTATATCTGCTACACTGTCTCTTGTCAGAGCCACTCACAGGCACATGCAGTGTCAGGTCCACAGAGGGCTGCTCCTTTTGATAAACTTTAAATTGTCCAAGAAATATTGAATTATGTTATAAAATACAGAAAACCTCACCTTCTAGCAACACTTCCATGCTGCGCATGTGGTAAAACACAGAAAAATAGCCCAAATATATATAATTTCCCTGAGAGAAGTTTGAACACTTGAAAACACTAAATTGTTAGGTTCCACCATCGAATCTTACAAACATAGTTGTGTGGGAAAACAGGAAAAATGGCAGAGTGCCAAGCTGTCCAGTGGGTGGCATAAATTAGCAAAGAAACATTTCAAAGAGACATAAATATAGGAAATGTTCCACAGTTTTCTTACTTAGCTCAAAACTGTCACAAATACTGTTGTATACTTACACTGTTTTTTAGCTGCACCAGCTGAGCAGTTTGAAGACTCCAAGTTACATCCAGGTTGTTGTATATATCTGGATAAAACAGATCACACATTACCCGAGAGAGAAAAGAGTCAGGATACCTTTGGTAAGTGGTGATTTCCTTAACAAAGACACAAACGGCAGGGAATACAGAGCCCTGACAAAATCTGCCCTGCCATATTCTTATCCCACCACTGGAAAGAGCAAATATGTAGGAGGGGAAGAGCAGGAAGGGAAATCAGTTATTTGCAAATGAGTTCATTATCAGAGAAAAGACTAGATTTTCATCTACAGAGGGTAGATGAAAACCAGCGACCATTAACAGCTGGGGATGCAACTTTTCCTTTGAAGTCAGCATCTTCTCAAATTGGGCAGAAAGAGTTTTCTTCTAAAATAGATTCCAAGATTAGTGCAGACCAAAATGAGGAGATATTTAGAAAGAACTGTATAAGGAGTTGAAGGACTTAAAGTGATTCCTTATTATTTAAGGGAATTTTGTGATTACATGAAAGAATGAAAAAAACAAAAAATAAAAAATGGGCGCAAACAAAATAAATATTTGATGGGAAACTCAAGCATCAAAAGGAAACAAAAGTCTCAGCATCAAGTTTACCTGAATACTATTGCCCATGCAATTTCTAGGTTTTCTCATTTTCTTTTATGTCTTCTGAATAACAATGATGCCACAGACCAGTAATAATGGTCTCAGAATACTGAGATTCCTTGCTTTATATTTCTTTCCTGGGACATTATACAATTTGCATTGCTTCTAGTTTTAAAGAGTGGCTTTATATAACTACCAGATTGTAAGAAGCTCGTTTCTCTTCACCTCCCTGCACACTTCATACTGGTACAGGAAAATAAATTAATGAAAAATATTGTAAGACAGACTAGCAGAAAGAAAGAGGATGTGAAAGCATAGTACATATGTCTTTGGAGGAAAGAAAGGTGTTAAAGATGAAAAACCAGAGTAGGTTTCAAAACTACTAACATACAAGTCTGCTTGTATTAAAAATGAGAAGGATTTTCATAGGTTTTCATACTTGTTTTTACTTTCTCTCTTTCAACTTTGCAAAAAAGCTCTCTGCTAGTGACAGTATAAATTTCTAATAAAAAAAATTGCATTTAACTTTAACATTAACAATGTGCCTTTCACCCATGGCCCTAAAAGTTGCTTCAAAGGATGTAGATCTCAGAGTTGTCCACAGTTTGATGAACAGGGCAGTTTAATTAGGTCCCTCTTGCTCTAGCAAAAAAGAGAAAGGGAAGATGAACAACCCCTATTCCAAACATTTTTGTTGAGACTTGACTTTGAACTCATTACTACAGACACATAAAGTCATGCAGTTCAAATTCCTGACACAAGCCAGGAAGCGGAAAAGAGAATAAATACTGATTTGTCTAAAGATATTGAACTCAGGAAATCCAAATTCAGTTTGTTGTTTTGCTGTAGGTGTTAAAGTAAGTATCTCAGGCAAGGTACTCTTTTGGCTTATGGCTGTCATAAGTCTGGTAGCATTATGAGCATAATTACATTAAACATTATGAATTCCTTAGGTACTGCTACAACTCTAGGACTCTAGGCTCAATTACACAGACTTTAACTGTAGGGACCCTCTAAAAATCCTCATAGATGACAAGGTGACGAAGAAGCTAACATGTCAGGCTTTTGACACTCGGTCCTTTGCTGTACATGAAGCAACTTTTCAATAATTATTTGCTCTAGACTTCTGACCTCCATTTAATCCCACATGTCAAAGAAACAATCAACCTAACATAATTTAGCTCACCACGCTCATACTGTCACTATTTACCTTTCCTCAAGACTACAGCCCTCATGCTGCCGTCCTTCTGTTGGTGTTACCTGCAGGCAATGTAGCAGAGTTTTAAGATCACTGTGCTTCAGTTGCAACCTTCTCTTCCTACTTGTTAGCAAATCTTCCTGTTCTGAAGCAATGCTCCTGCTCCTCTGTGCATTCCCTTGCTCCCTGAAGAGCAAGCAGCCAAGAAGGCTTGGATCTTGGATACATATTTCCTGTGGGCAATGCTACTCCAACCACTGAAGCTGTTTGAGCAGAGAAATGCCATGGTGAGATCACAAAGGATAGTCCTCTTCTTTCCATTCATTATTTTAACCCAGGAAATTTAAGACAAATATGAATCTCAAAACATACCGCTCTGCCAAAACTTCAACAGCTTCCACAGACTTCAGAAAAAGCTTCAGAAACCATCTTAAAACTTATGTAGTAATGAAAAAAAAAAAAAACCTAAACAAACAAAAAACTGGAAAACCCACACCGCTAAACCAAAACCAAAACAACCAACCAAAAAACAAAACCCCACACCACAAAAAAAACTCCACAGCAGTTTTTTTCAGTCACACATTACTACTGTATAAAAATAATAGTTTCTTTTTAATAATGTCTATCAATAAAAAGGTCCATGAAAAATATTCCAGGGAACACCATATAAATTTATATGAGGTACACATTTTTATTAGAACAAGTTTATTTACCAAAAAAAAGGGAATAGAAAATCACTTATGTTTGTCCCATTGAATCTGAGTTGGGTTTTTCACAGTCCTTATACAAGTACAGAAGAAGATGAGACCTGTGATCTTAACATTGGTCCCATCCTCTAACACAAGAGATGTAGATTTTTATTGTCACTAATAATTACACAGGCAGAGGAAGACAAGGCAGAGTGAGATTTTTGTATGCAAATACTTATATTCATCTATTCATTTGTAGTCATCTATTACACAAGATAGTTTTTTACATTTATTTCATTGTCTAAACAGCTAGAAATTAAGATCAGACTTCCCACAGGATTAGAAGTACACATTGAATTTGTCCACATATAAAGTACAAGAAAGGCAGATAAAAGTTTGCAAGTGATGAGGCTGAAAAGGGAAAAGAAAATCAGAGAAAGTTCATTGGAGGCCAGCAAGTGAGAGACTAAAGACAGCTTGCAGAACAAGAAGTTCATTTAAACACAGTAATTTGAAAACAGGCACAACAGGAGACTATCTATATTATCTTTTATTTGCTGAATCTTTTTGCTTTTACTACTGCCAATTCCACCCCTGCAGTTTAGACCTGGCAGCTAAATCTCTGTTGCTTTCCAGCAGCTTTCAGAAAACAGATAAGGAACCAAGCTAGCAAAGAAATAGGCTAAAGTACTCTCACTTTCTCTCTCACCCTGTGTTCAAGTACAGTGAGTGAATCTTTCTTTACAGCATCGTCTAGAGGCTTGTGAACTCTTGACAGAAGAAATTTTACACTGACCTAGAAACGTCTGAGCCTATGACTACCATAAACTCCATGTTAATGGTTTTCTAAGTTTTTACATACTTTTCAGCAGTTTTGTGTGTATCTTGGCAAAATAATAAGACTTACTTAGTTCATGTTCAGGTCCCACAAATATGATACTGTCTTGATGTGTAAGTTTCCAGAGTGGTTTGGATTCTACAGAGAGAAAAAGGAGGAAAGACCTCTAGCTATTATCTGGATGGTACAATCATTCTACAGAGAAAGACCCACTATATTTTCCATGAAAAATTATACACAATGGATGGTTGGAGAAAAAAAAAAAGAAAAGAAAAAGCATACTATTTTGTTGCTGTGCATTTGCTGAAAGACTTCTATTTTTCATTGAAATAAATAACTACTAAGCCCAAATGTTCTCAAGCTATTTAGAAACATTTCCCACACATCCTTTTAAGAAGCAGCTGCAGCATTCTATGTGGACTACAAACCCAATTTTTTAAGCTATCAGTGTCTGTGCCTGAATCTCGTTATTTTTGCACTTGTTGACTTCGCTTTAGGGTCTTAAAAATATATCAGAAATTCATTCAGTGCATCTTTACACCTTAGAAAATAGTGGAAATCCTATAATGAGGACACAGAATTGGAGAATGTGTACTGTGTTATATGTACTGTGTGATCATTGACTTCAATGGGATGGGTATCCATTGTCCTTGATATTCACAAAATTAAACTTGAAGCTGGCATCCCACTGCCTATTGTAGTGCAACACTTCAAAGCAAAACCTTGCTTAAAGTGCTAGACACTTTGTCTCTTTTTTTCTTCCCCACTGGTAATTTACACTTATACTAAAACTACTGAACTTTACAGTCCTCACACGACAAAGCCCCAAATAAGAACCAGCTTCTATCCTCTCACCAGTATTTCTTGATGGTGCCTCACAGCTGAACTTCTGTAATTTCAAGAACTCTGGTCAATGAAGGGGCATGAGCCTTGTTGTTTCTTTTCCTTCAAGAATTTATTCTTGTACTGTTGGAGTCTGATACCTTCCTTACCAGTAACGATATGCCTATGACTTTCTGTTCAAATGCTATCTTTTCTTGTTGAGGTAGTTCTACCCAACCATTAAAATAAAGTTTTCAGGCAAGCTTTTCAGCTTTTGTGATCAAAGAACCCTAGACTTTCATCCTTCTCCTTGGTTTCTCCAGCACAAAGATAAAGAAGTGTTTCTAGAGTGCCTTTGCAACCACTGCTTACAATTTTTCCATCCTTGAAAAAGAAATCTCAGAATTCCTCATTCCCAAGCAGAGTCCTCTGTGTGCATTCATCTGGAAACACAACCTGTTTTCCAGCTTTACTAATTTTAATAGGTATATTTATACAATCCATCCTGCTAACTTACTGATTATTTTGGTGAAATGGTGGGATAGGACTCTCGTTCTCTGACCTGCAGATCTGATCAGTTATTTGTGTCAGAGGAGACCTGGAACTGGAAAGGATAAATCATTTCTCAAGAAAAGTTTAACTCAGTAAGACAGAACATTTCTCTGGAACACAGAACTCAAGATGTTCTTCCCAACAGAAGAGGCTAGACAAGAAATATCTGTTATTTGTTGCGCTTAGAAAAAAAATAACCGTCTTAAAAAGCTCTCTGCCTGACCCAAAAGGATCAAACAGTACAGCTCTTTTAATCAAAGCATTCAAAAATCTCTTCATATTCAAGGTGTCAAATCATGATCCCATTAATAATATAAGTTCCAGAAGCTGTAATGACAGACTGAGCTTTGGGTTTTTTCAGCATTGCTGGAATATACATGCAATCAACTTCAAAACAAATTTAATTCAAAGACTGATTCTGAAAGCACATTGATACAAAGGGACCAATGCAAACACCTACTGAAGTCTGCAGGAGTCTTTCAATTGCAGAATTTTTAAAGACATTGACTTGATGTGAATTTATTACAGGCTTTGGTCTTAACTTAGGAAAACTTCATGAAATGTTGGAAGAATAATGTCAGAGTTAGAGAGACATAAAATCTGAATGAGACTTAACATGACACAAATCTTCCTGCGTTGATATAATCATAATACAACTAAAACTGATGATGATGATGATGATACTAGCATCAGTCTTGGGGAAAAACGACATAAGATTATAAAAGGATAACCAAAGCATTAAAAAATTAATTTCATCATTTAATATTTAAATTTAAAATGCTGATTTCATTTGATATATTGGAATATGAGAAAACTCAAAAATCTTATACATTTGTTATGATAGAAAGTATAAAGTAAAAAGGTATGGCCTGCGGAATAAGGTTTCCTATGCTTATATTGTAAAAATTAACTTGGTAGATATACATTGATCAGCTCACTTGAGTGTTGGGAAAAAGTAAAAATAGCAAGAATAGGCACCGATTGAGCCATTTCACATTTTTGTGTTCTTAAAATTTCTTAAATAAATCAGCAATTTTTTTTCTCCATTGTGATGGCTATAAATCTCAGGAAAGTATTTTGTGAATGGGTCAATGCATTAGCTTTGCAAGCTCAATTAGCTACACTACCACCGGGCTGTGAAAATCTACAATAAAAATAAAACAGCTGTAGTTCATTAGATTAACAGTGACTATAAATATTAAGTGTTGTTGTAAATAGAAACAACTATTGGATATATCATCTAATATTTGAAACCTCATTTAAGATTTAATTCTTAAAGGACATTGGTATGTTTTCTTGTTACAGAGTACTAGTACCTCATGAGAGAACATTTAAAACATGAATTGAGGGAGCATCTATTGGTAATAAATCACAGCTTTTTTCACATCTATTTATGTTTTGGTTTATTTCATTTTTCATTGTGTTTCCCAATAAGTTATTTTCTTTAAAATAAAAACCAAAACAACAAAGCAGTCAAACTTGGAAGTTAACAGATATGATTTCTGTAATCAAACGTAGCTTTAAATGGGATGATTATAAAGCAAATTTATACCCAAGTACGTTTTAATGAGAAAATTTTGATTAATAAATAATCTTTTTCAAGCTCATGCTTCACATTTGAATACAGAGCATTATTGCAAAATAAGATGAAATAAAATATCAAAAGAAAATTGTTTCCTCCCCCCTTTCTCATGCCCCCAGTGATTCTGCAGCCAATGACCTGTTGCCTTCATGGAAGCCTCTTAGGGAAGCAGTAGTATTTCTTAATGACTCAAAACCATATTGGTTCTGGGTAGACTCATGGAAGAGGAACTTGTTTATACTCACAGAGACCAAATTTACCTGAATTCCCACTGCAGTAATCCCAATTACAAAGTTGTGAACTTCCATCCCAGAAGTTTACTAAAAACCAAGAAAGCCAGCCTGTTACATTTGCTGTATTTACTCATGAACATAAAGGTCAACATATGTATGTTTACCCATATGTAAATTGAAGACCTACCTGAAGAAATTAGTATGCTATGTGTGAAGTTCAACACTGTTTAAAGGGCTAATTAAGGGAATCCTCAGTATGTAGTACTACTATTTACCTGTGGGCAAAGATGAAAGATGATGCCCAGACAAATCTGAAAGCACTGCTTCATGGCCCATGACAGTGCAATGCAAGCCAGCTTCGCTCCAGCCTTGTTAACAAAGAGGGACATTTAGCATGAACAATGATGCTTGTAACAACATATTTTCATATTTTCCAGACACTGACTAGCTCCTATCCAGATGATTTATCTGACACCTCTATGCCTGCTTTGATGTGCCCTTTGCCAGTTTCACACACTTGTTAGTACTGCTTATCTGTCTAAATCCTTGTACTATGCCCATCACTGAGGTGGCCAAAGATATTCCCCAGCTATGGAGAGCTATTCTGTAGCACTTGTTGTTCTAATTTGTTTATTTCATAAAAGCTGTATGTAGATAAACATCTCTTTCTCAGAGCTTCAAAACTTGCCCGTACACCCCTGTAAGTCATGTTACTGAGGAGGAGTTGGTAAAGATTTTGCTTCCCTATCTGTTCTTCTCTCATGATTAATAGTGACAGCTGAAAGCAAGTGGCAGAAGACCAAACAATCAAAGGGCAAAGCAATAACAGTTCTGTTTTCCCTGCAATTCACAAACTATTTCATTATCTTTTGACATTGCAGTCAGGGTGCAAATCCAATCCTATAACAGCTGCCTGGCTTACAGACATTCAGGTAGGTTTGATCTGATTGAGTAACGCCCACTCTCCAGAAAACTTTTCCTAGTTCTAAGAGCAGGCAGACCACTGGAAAATTTGATATTTTGTCTTCAAAGACTGTGTCAATGTACTTGACTGCAAAGAAAACTTTCTGTGTAAGCATTGCAGTCTACTCTGTTTGAAAGATCTGAATGTTCATGTTTTGCATCCATTAAAGAATGGAATGCATTTTTCTACCTACTTTGTAAGCTGATTGTCAATGTACTTCAAAAAAGACAAGTGGAAAAATATATTTCATGATGTTTTTAAATCATCTTCTTATGGGCTTGCTGAGATTGACAGCTCTGCAAAAAAAGAAAGTTTCTCCATTTGAAATTAAACAGAATAACTTGGAATATCTGAAATTGTCAGGAGGCTTTTCAAAAAGATGTCCTTATGCACGTAACTGCAAGTCCATCTGTTGTTTTAATTTCTCTCTCTAATAATTCCCTGGAGCCTTACTTGGTTTGAATGTTAGAATAAAAAGAAAGGACTCAAACCATGCATTCTTTAAGCAAAATTTATCAAAAAATACAGTTCTGTGCATTAACTCTTGACTGTGCCAGCCTCATTTCAAGTTTCACTGTTTTCATTAACATTTACAGAGTGCCTATTTAAAGTAAATGTATTCATTCCAACAGTTGCGCTGCCTTAAACAGAACTTTATACAGTTTAGAACTTAAAAATAATTGAAGTATGCAGCTTAGTTAAAACAGATAGCTGTATGAACCATATCATCTATTGGTACTTTCAGATGTTCTTAAATTGTCAAATTTTCACTAAACATGTATCTCAAGTTTCCAAATAGTTGGCAACAAGATTGATATGTTATTAGTTTGGAAAAAAAATAAAATTGAAATTAAAGCAATTTGTTTAACTCATTTCAAGTTGTTTGTTTTTTTTTTTATTTGGATAAACAAAATTGAATATGCAGTATATTAATAATTTTACTAGCATCAATACATGATTCATCTTGCTGTGTACAAACCAGTGAATTGTGAAAATTGCTACACCTTTTTAAAAGTCTTAGAAAATACTATTAACTCAACCTCAGGGCTAGAAACATTCAGAATCCAGGCTGCTTCTCGGCTGATTTTGGGGAAAGAGCCACAGTTTTCAATTACGTTTAAATAGCAATTAAAATGAGAGCATAAACTGATTATTTACATTACATAAGCTGATTGTTTACATAATTTTGTACCTAGGGAAAAAAAATCAAATCATTGCTTCCAAACTACCTATAACGTAACAATCTAAACATGCAGTCTGCTAACTTTTCAACTTTTCCCTCAAGCCTAAATCCTGCTATTTATGCAGATGAATTGTATGTTTCAAGCTGAAGCCAAATTCTGATCTTTCAAATTGATAGAGGTGCATTGGGACCAATATTTCCGAGGCTATTATATATGCAAATAGTATCTTGCATAGAGTATCATCTTCCTGTGTTAAAATTGACATTTGAAGTGAATATATTGGAATTGCTTCCTAAAATTGTGTACTAAAACATAACTTGCCAATTTTTCATATATTAAGGTCAATTATTTCTGTGAAGGACTAAAAATATCCTACAGAATCAATGAGCAGGAGTTTGTTCTCACTCAAACATCATAAAGAATATACTAGCACTTACAGATTTGCCATTAAAATCTTAAAATGGCTAAATAAGAATAGAATATAGTGACTAGGCACCCTTATTTATATTTAGTTTTCAGCCCATTTCAAAATCAGAACTAATTTCTGAGGAGTCATTCTGGATTTTACTTGCCCACTTCCACAAGTGATGTTGCTGACTTGGATATACCCTCATTGCTTTTATCTGGTGTCCACAGGAGTTAATGGTGAATCTCCCATTACATCTGGATGATTTTGCATTGGCCCCGCAGAGGCCTTTGCATGTGCCTGTTCAGTTTCACCTGAACATGGACGCCAGGGAAAGGGAACATTCTTTGGGAAACTCAAAACATGTAACAGAGTCTCAGGGGTGCCTGTGCTGTGATTGTTTACAAGATCTACTTCAGATTCAAACCTTCATCTGGTGTAAACTGGCACAATTTTGGCATAAACTACTGATTAAAAGTTTGGAGGACATGCTTGACATGCTTGTAAGGTGGGCAGATGCCAAACTTAAGAAGTTTAACCATACCAAGTTCAAGGTCCAACACTTGGGTCAGGGCAATCCCAGGCACAGCTACAGGTTGGGCAGAGAAGAAATACAGAGCAGCCCTGCAGAGAAGGACCTGGGGGTGTTGGTTGATGAGAAAATGAACATGAGCCAGCAGTGTGTGCTCACCACCCAGAAAGCCAACCGTATCCTGGGCTTCATCAAAAGAAGCATGACCAGCAGGTCAAAGGAGGTGATCCTGCCCTTCTGCTCTGCTCTCATGAGACCTCACTTGGAGTATTGTGTACAGTTCTGGTGTCCTCAACATGAAAAGGACATGTAACTGTTGGAACAAGTCCAGAGGAGAGCCATGATCAGTGTGCTGGAGCACCTCCCGTATGAAGATAGGCTGAGAAAGTTGGGGCTGTTCAGCCTGGAGAAGAGAAGGCTGCGAGAAGACCTCATAGCAGCCTTCCAAGTATCTGAAGGGGGCCTATAAGGATGCTGCGGAGGGAATATTCTTTAGTGACTGTAGTGATAGCACAGGGGGTAACAGGTTAAAACTTAAACAGTTTAAATTGGATATAAGGAGGAAGTTCTTTACTGTGAGGGTGGTGAGGCACTGGAATGGGTTGCCCAAGGAAGTTGTGAATGTTCCGGTTTTGGTGGTGTTCAAGGCCAGCTGGACAGAGCCTTAGGTGGCACGGTTTAGTGGGATGTGTCCCTGCCCATGGCAGGGGGGCTGGAACTAGATGATCTTAAGGTCCTTTCCAACCCTAGCTATCCTATGATTCTATGACACAGAAATGAGGAGGGAAAAAATTAGCCTCTGACTTAAGGTTCTACTTAATCTCCTCAGTTACCTAGTTATTAATTTTATTCTACATATAAAGGAGGACAGAAATAC
This sequence comes from Coracopsis vasa, assembly GCA_026283785.1. Taxonomy (NCBI): domain Eukaryota; kingdom Metazoa; phylum Chordata; class Aves; order Psittaciformes; family Psittacidae; genus Coracopsis; species Coracopsis vasa. The sequence continues at coordinate 37,485 of JANHGB010045313.1, read as the reverse complement.
ATTTACTGTACACTAAAGAACACATTCTGCTCCAGGTTCTCATTTCAGGTTCATGAGCTCAGAAACTGCCTTCCTCTTGCTTCTGTGGAGGTCATAAACAAAGTGATTCTCCAGTTTTCATCTATGCTTGCTAAAGAATTCCACCATCTGCCCTTCTGTCCCACACCTCAATACTCATGGCAGGCTACCAAGTCCCACCGATAACCCCTTTCAGTAGGCAAAAGGCATGACCTACTACTTGAAATTATTTCAACTAACCCAGAATTTTTTAACCCAAAAGGGAGAGTAAGGCAGCTCTGTTGGCACACGAACAGTGCTGCTAGTGTCTCAAAGGACTAAAGCAGAGTCACAGAAGCTGGACGTGATTCTGTCGAAAACAACTTCTTTTGATGGTGCTGCTATTTGGAAAGGAAATCCTAGAGAGTATCTCAATATAAAATTCAAGCCAGGGAGAGATTATTATTTTTATATTTTCCATTTTTCCAAAACCCATCCAGCATTACATAGTCATGTCTGATTTTTCACTCCTTTCTACTGAAGCCTTCTTTGTTCAATGCCATTATGACTAAAACACATAATTTCATCCTGTTTTTACAGCACATTGACAACCAAAGCACCTCACTCTCCAAAGGCATCACTCATAACTGCATTAGTTTTTCCATCCAGTATCACCACATTCCACTGACTATGCTTAAATAAGTCTCTTAGAAATGGATGACATCTCTCTCCCAACTTCCATGAAGTAAAACTGTAATAAAAAATGTGAACAGTGAAGTATGTCAAAACAGCAGGCAGTCCAGCATGGCACGCTTACTCCAGCGGAGGTGCCAGATTGAAGTCAAGCTACATTTCTGCTTTGAAAGGCACAGATACTCTAGCCTCTGCCAAGTGACACTAAAAACTGCATACTGATGTTCAAAGACAAGCTCTCTTCTTCCCTTACCAGCCCTTGGTCACCTGTGAACCTGCTCCAATCGCAGCTATCCAAGGCGTAAGGCTTTTAAATGATACCTGAAGCAATATGCTATAAACCACTGGGTGTGTAAACACATACAGAAGAATTAACATTTAGCTGCCCAAGAGTGATAATGATGATTTTCAAAGGCAAAAGGACGCTAATTGGGTCTGTCACCAACATGTCTGTTTTAGGTTGTCAGAGAAAATAAAAGAGGCTTCAGTTCTTCCTGAGGCTAACATAGATTTGGGAAAGGCAACTTGAAAAGTTGAAATACTGGGGGGAGAGTAAGGGGGAGGAGGAGTAGGAGAGAAAAAAAGAAATCATGCTTCTTCCACCATAAGGGTACACTCAGCTGTAACCTGTATGAAGTTTCACTGCACTAGATGACCTCCTTTAAACAATGCAGGTTGCTCCTTGTCACGGAGAAATAATTGGGGAGTACAAGAGAGGAATGTTGAATCTCAGTTCTATATTTTGCCTACTTCCTTTTGAAGCTGCATGCTTATTCGACGCGTCTTCTTTGCTGCCGTGATTAATGCCATAGTCAAGTACACAAAGTTCTTCAAAGATCTAAACCCAGCATGGATCCTGCTAAAAACACATACATCTCTTCCTCTCTGGCAGGGTCTCTGGGAGTATACTACATCCTGCACATCCCTAAGGCAAATAAACACTCTGATTTTGACATATTAATTTTAAAAATCACTTAAGTGCCCCTGGCTTGAGGGAGCCCAGCCTAATCATTAAAACTCATTTCCTCAGGGCAGGCTGAAGATTAGTTCCCAATATTTCTATATTAAGTCCTTTAAAAAATATAAGCCCTGACTAAAAGCAAAACAAATCTCTAAGTCACTTGAATATTTTTCCAGCGATGCAAAACCCCTGCAGCAAGAAATATCCTTTAGTTGTTAGTTATGCCATTAAATATGAGAACACCCTCTGAATAAGCAGTAGGTGGCAGACAGTTCTGACAGAAGAGACAAAGCTTGTTATACATAAGCACTACCAAGTAAAAATCTTCAGCATGGTGCGCGGACATTAAACTCTATCTATTCCCCCATTAAAAATGTTTATCCTTTGTTTTCATTGGTTTCATTCATCAAAAACTTTTTGTCAGACTTTTGTATTCTTTTGGGACAAATTCCAGGACTCTGTCAGCTATTGTGCTGACGGGGACCCTACAGACCACCAAGTTATGCTGCATCATGCACAGAGAGTACTTAAAGGAAGTTTAAGACCAAATAAACTTTGCAAATATCATCACTGGGTTTAAATTACATGCTTGGTGAATTTGGCTCCTTTTGTTAGATCTAATCTAAAGGGGATACTTCTTTCTTTCTTCTTCCTGAAAGATTCATTTGCCTCTGCTGCTTATTACTCATCAAAAGTCATCATTTTCTATCTGTGACATCCTGATAGGCTGTTGCCGTGGAAAAGATTATGAAGCTGAAAACAAGCAAGATTATTTGCATTAATAACTGTTTTAAGGTGTGCAACTTCTGTGCACAGAGAGGCTTAAGACAATTTGATCAGGCAAAGATAATGTTACAGGAAAAAAGAAAAGATTTACTTGAGAGACCTTTTGCTTTTTAAATAGTGTGATGATTGGTATTACAGAGCAAATTATAAAATCAAATTATTAAAACTATTTTTTTCAAACACTCCTTTCCTAAATGTCCTTCTCCAGTTTATCTTTCTCTTCTACTGAGCTCTGGAATAACACATGCACTACTGGCCAAATATCCAACTGATGTGGCTCAGCATAGCTCCGTTAACTTCAGGGTAGCTATGCCATTTTATCAGCAAAGTATCCAAATCTCTCCTTCAGAGCAGAAACAGCATGGCACAACAGGAAAAGGAACCTCTTTGTGAAAAAGGATCATTTGAGGAAAATCAGCTCTTGTGTAACTAAGTGTAGCTGAGTATAGCTAGCAACTACACTGCTTCATGGCATTTACAGACAAACAAATATCAATCATCAATTGATTGAAGCATGAGATAAATCTGTTTATAATTCACACACCTTAATTTGGGATGAAAGCATCCTTCTAACTCAGCTCTTTTTCACAATATACAGCACCCCAGATGTTAGGCTTACCAATAGAAAATCTTTGGGGTTGAGGAAGGGGACAATTTATTATGCCTTAACATAGGAATTGCATAGGGGTGCTCTGCTGCTTTCCTTTCTGTGCTTTTCTTAAGTGAGGAAAGAAAGAAAAGCTAGTTACCTTTAGAACCTGGACAGCTGGATTTTTATTCTTTGATCTACCACAGGTTTATCTTCCTGGTATTGAGTACATCACTCAGACCCAGAATACTCAAAAATGCCTGAAGAAATCAAAGGGACAAATGCCATGATGAGTTATTCTGCCTCTAAAGTCAAGAGTTGGTTTGCAAGATGATGCTGAATAACCGCCTGTATATTAG